>PVHP010005167.1:0-66776 GCA_004024765.1 Zapus hudsonius | reverse complement strand
AAAGGAAGGGAAGGGAAAGGGAAAGGAAGGGAGGGGAGGGGAGGGAGGGAAGGGGGAGGAGGAGGAGGAGGAGAAAAAGAAAAAGAAAGAGGAGGAGGGAAGGAGGGAAGAAGGAAGAAAGGAAGTGTAAGGACTGAGCTGGGGATTAGAATTTAGATAATGACCAGCAAAAATTCCAATGTACTTCAAAATTTAAGAAGCACCCAAATTCTTGTCTACAATGTTAAAGAGTTAAAAATCATAGACAACTAGAGTTTAAGGTATAGTGGGAAACTTTACTCAAAGGAAAATGGGGAGTTACAGAATTCTCCAGCCACCAGTGTGGGGAGAACACATGGGAGAGGTTTTAGCCAAAATCTATGCTGTTTAGCTAAACAGGCAGGAAAGAGAAAGATAATAGAGGTCTCCCATCATGAGAAGGTTCATGTGGGGAGATCTTGACCCTAAGGGCTGGGGTCGTACCTGGAAAGATGAAAGTCCTCCTTCTAGGATCCATGTGGAAAAAGAGACTGGGCTTTGTTTTAAGGAAGTTTTTAAAACTTCCACCAGGTAAGTCAGAGAGATAGCTGATTGGTCTATACCTGACCAATCGGTTTTAGCATCTAGGTTTGAGCTCTGGCTCGAGACACCTCCCACTCAAGGGGAGGGGGTCTATAGAGCTTTTCTGAAACTCTCACAAGGAGGATAAGTTGGAACTCCTAGATACATGTATTATGCTATTTCTTTTAGATTTAGTGTGTGCTATTCAATTTGTGAATCATTTGTTTATACTTAATTTCACATGTTTTTGCACATGTGCATGTGTGTGCATACATGTTAGTGTCTCTAGCTAATGCAAATGCCAGATATGGGCCACTTTTTGCATCAGGCTTTACATGGGTGCTGGGAACTAAACTTGGATAGCATGCTTTGAGTCATCTCCCCAGCCCAAGTTATCTATTTAAATTATAATTCTTTCAAAGACTTTGGAAAATATTTAGGATATTCTATATTATATTTATAAAACAAATGTATTTATTAGCCACTGAACAGACTCTTCAACAGCAAGTCATTTATTGTTTCATTGGCCTTTTTAAAGCTTGGTTATTATGCCTAGTTAAATTTGTAGTTTTTCAGAAGCTATATGGGTTCCAAAACTTTGAATAAATTTGATATATGCATACATATACACCAAAGAAATATCATGCCTTTATCTTAATATAATGCTTGTTAACATAAAATTTAATGTTGTTAATTTAAGAAAAAACAAGTTATAATCTTAACCTGCTTTTAAGACTTATTTTGAAATGGATAAAAACAGTTATATCTTACATAATTTTAAACTTGACTGCTTTTGCCAATAAATCTTTTGAGGGTTATTCCCTGAATTTCTCTCTCTACACTCTTCATTATACTCATCAAAACACAGAACACTTCATTTGAATTCAAACAATGGAGCTGAGGAAGCTGATAGGGAGTAAATGTGCTTTGGCAGTTCAACATGAAAATGGCTTGTATGAAAACATTTTCAACTTGAATGAGCTAAATCTGCAGCTGTAAAAACTTAACAAAACATAATTTAACCACCAAATCAACAATAGCATTTTATCTAGAACTAGCTATGAAAATAGTTATTTAAGTTCACAAAGCTGAAGTTCACAAACTTTCACTATATTATGTTCTTTAAAAAAGAAAAAGTCAGTCCAATTCACAGTTACTTGTTATCTTGACAAAGTCCAAGAGGTACATTTCCCCAAAACTGAGTGAAAGACAGAGTTGGTAAACAAAACCTTTGGCAAGTCAGGTGATTTCAATTCTTTGATGTTAATAAAACCAAGAGAGAGAGCGCGAGAGCAGGGGCATGGTGGTGCTACAGAAATTCCCCATGACAGAGACAAACCCATGACAGCGAGAGTGGATTCGTTTATTAATATTCTTATTATTATGAATTTACACCAGTGGGCCAAGCATAGAAAAGGCCAGTTGACAAGGGGATTTTTATAGCTGGGTACAGAGTTGTGTATGCGTGTGACACCTCACATGCAAACAAATCAGAACACAAATTTAAAATGGGTTCCCTGAGAAGTGCAGATCAGCCTCTGGTCTCACCTCCTCCCCTACCTTCCCTTCCTTTCTTGATCAAAGCCTGCCGTATTCACAGGCCAAATGCAGGCCAAGTCAAGTCACAAGTTGCATTTGGCTTACAATGGTTTCTGGGAAGTACAGATAACCCCCATAGACGTAAACAAAGCAATGCAGTCCTTTTGGCTTGTCCAAAATTTATGTTCACAAACCTCACAATTCTTTCAATTTTCATATTTAGCGATGTCCCAGCCTTCCCTGACATGGTGCAAGCCTTTATTCCCAGGACTCAAGTCTGAAGTAGGATGAGGACTGTGAGCCAGAAGCCAGTCTGGAGGTAGTCATTTCCTGGGAAGTGGGCTAGATTGAGAACCTGCCTCAATAGAACCAAACCAAGCAAAGAGGTAAACTGAATAGTCAGCTCCTAATCAAATCAAAACTTCTGAGGTTAATAATTAAATGATCTTGCTACAACAAACTGTCCCAATTCCAGGTACGCTTTTTTTTTTGAACAAAGTTTCTCGGAGCACAAAGTTCCAACACTTAAAAATACAGGCACAACTGATACTCAGTCCCTCAGATAACCATTCTGAGGTGAATTTAAAAAAAAAAAACTACTTCATTGCGATACTGAGATGCATTTTCCTATAAAATTTGCATCCTGTTTAGCAACTAAGAAAATGTGTAATAATACTGTTTAGATCCGGTCCTAGTCCAATGGCTGTGCAATTCACTGGTCTCTGGTCCCGTTTCTGATTTGACCTATGCAGGCAGCAGAGACAACTAAGTCAGTGTTTAAGAGAAAAGTTTTCGGGGCTCCAGAAGCGCTGAATGCCCTGCTCAGAGCACAGCCTCGTCGGCAAGCTTCACTGGTTAAGGCAGCCCGCTCTGGTCGGCTCACAACAGCGGCTGGGGAGAGGGAGCTCCAGGAGGCCCCCGGCCCCGGCCCCCGGGGAGAGCTCCAGGAGGCCCCCGGGCCCTCGAGCGGCTCAGAACCGGACACATCCCGACGGCCTGGCCGGGCGCCGCTGGCCGTTCCGATCCGACCGCGCCCCCGCCGCCGCCGCCCCCGCAACGTCCGTCCGTCCGGCCTCGCGCGAGGGCGTCGGCGGCGCTCGGGGCTCCCGTAGCCAGGCCTTCCTGGGCGCGTCACTTCCGGCCTCTGATCCCTTTCGCTTCCGGGGTCGCGTGGGAGCCGCAGGTTCCGTGACAACATCCCGTTGACTTTCCTCGGCGTCGGGATCGGGACCGAGGAGCCGCCTCCCGGAGCCGCGCCGCGCTGCCGGGCCGCCATGGCCACCAACCCGCAGCCGCAGCCACCGCCCCCCGCGCCGCCGCCGCCGCAGCCGCCTCCGCCGCCGGGGCCGGGGCCGGGCGCGGGCGGGACGGCGGGCTCCGGGCCGGGCGCCGGGGACCCGCAGCTCGTGGCCATGATCGTGAACCACCTCAAGAGCCAGGGGCTCTTCGACCAGTTCCGCAGGGACTGCCTGGCCGACGTGGACACCAAGGTGCGGCGGGCGGAGCGGCTGGGCTGGCCCGGAGTCGGCGGCCGGGTGGTGGGCAGCTAAGAGGGCGAGGGAGGCGGCGGGAGGGCGGAGGGCCGAGCCCGTTCCGGACGAGCCCAGGAAGGCGAGGAGGTTCGCTGTCCGCAAAGAGTGGGGGCTGGGAAGGGGACCCGGCGCGAAGGAGCAGGGACCCCAAACGCCGCAGGAGAGGGTGATCGGTGAGGGACTGGAATCGGGCCAGGCTGTTGGGGTGAGGACTTGAGACTGTCGGGCTGGGCTAAGGAACCGAGTTTCTTCGAAGAGCGATGTGCAGGGTATCTGAAAATTCTTCCCAGGCTTTGAGGTGATCCGCACACAGTTCTGCTGTCTCGTATACGTAAAAAACCTGAACGTGTATAAGGACTGGCCTATTGTGTCTAAGGTGCCTTTTGAGGGATTGGAGTTCTTGTTCCGGAGAAGATGCACTTTGAAAGTATTCATCTGCCTCGGGAGTTTATAGTTTTCTTATTTTGTTTTTGGATGTACAGCCAAATATCCAAAACCATACCAATCACTGCCATTTGAAAAGTTAATCTAAGAGGGAAATATTCAAGATGTTCCAGGAAATGTTACCCACATAAAACTTATTAGTTATTAGTATCCAACAAGTGAGAATTGAACTTTGTTCTCAGAAACCTATGAATCTGTGTATTACCATTTTGTATAAAATTTTAATATAGTGATGAGTGGATGCGATATTTACACTCAGCCTTTTAGTCATCCCATCCTATTAAATGTTATTGTGTCTGTAATACCTGCCAGACCATTTGAAAGTGTTTCTTGGGAGACAAGAGAGAAACAGTTACCTTGACAATCTAATGAAGGCTAGGCCCTTCTTCCAGAGAAAACATGTGCACATTAAGATACTGTAATCGTTCAGAATGGCCAACCATAGGCAATTTCATGTAGTTCAAGTTCCTGGTTTAGTCTTAAGGCAGGTAAGAGCAGAGCTGAAATGTCGCATTCCTGCCAGTCAGCAGGGAGCAGTGGAGTAAGGTTGCTGAAACTCCTATAATCTGGCTCTTCCCTTTCCCCACCTTCACTTTCTCCTTGTCCCTTCTTTCCTTCCTCAACCTCGACTAGCAATAGTGTTTTTACTTAAAATATTCTTATAGAATTACATTTTATATTTCTTAATTTGTAAAAAAAAAATAAGTGTGAAAAGATAAAAACAATACCAAAAGCCATAGTTTTTCATTAGGAGCTTAACATTCATAATAATGTGTTGAGTATGCTGAAGCAAAAATAATATTCTCTATTCACACAAAGGATTTACCCCTTTATTGGGATCCTTGGTCCCATGTGCCACATAGTATATACATTTCATTTTGAACCTGAAAGATCACCCTGCTTTCTGTAGCATATAGGGTTGTCATGATAACTGGATTATGTCAGTCACGTACATATTTAAGAATTAAGACATTTGATATCTGCCAGGTGCTCTCCAAGAGCAAAGCTGGCCACCTCCATGTGGCTAAACCTGAATGAGATGTACAAAGGTGGTCTTCCACTCAGAAGACCCCTCCAAATAGTCCTTGGGTCATCAGTTATAGAAGGTTAAATCAACTGTCCTCCCCTAAGGAATTGGAACCTTGAGTAGCTCCAACACCCAGCTACCACCAAGGCTCCTCCATTGAAGATAACCAGTCTCCAGGTTCTGGAGCAAGCTGTATGGTTTGGAAGTCATTCTGACTCCTTTACCTTACAATTTGGAGAGTGAGGAGGGAAATGAAGAGTCCCATCATTCTCTGGAGGTTTAAGGCTAATTTTTGGGTACTGTCTGAGTGGCTTCTGGTCCGTTTGTTCATGGAGCAAGTGAGTATTCTTCGGCCAAATCAGGCCATTAGCCAAAAGTTAGGTTGCTACAAAGCTGGTATCTTAGCAGAGAAAAACAGTAAAAAAAAAAAAAAAAAAAAGCATAAGGAATAAGATGTTCAATAAGATATTTGAACTATCTGAAGGAACTGAAGAAGTGGATGCCTTCCCATTCTAGAGCTGTGGGAGTTCTGAAGACCTGAGGAAGAGCCTGCCGAGTGGAAGTGCCCTTTCTTCCCTTTTCATTCTAGAAGTATTGCACACCAACCTGATTGCTTTGGCTTTTGCTAGTATTGACCAGTCATTGGTTTTTGGATAGAAAGCCATGATCTTTCTATGTGTTAGATGAAGTGACTGTGAGATTACTAATAACTTTCTCTTTTGTGCTCATGCTCTCCTTTGAACAGTGACTTTTATAGTTACCCTGATTTTAGAATATTTGCTGTGCTCTGTCTGCTGAGAAGTGGACTTCAGGCAAGCATGAGCAGACACTCTAGACAGGAAGTGAGAAATGCCTTAGACCTTAGTGATAGAAAAGGTAGTGAGAAGTAGGGTTTGAATATATGCTGATGATGGTTTTCTGATGCTAAAGCCTAATCAGAAGAACTTGTTTACTTTTAAGTTTGAGATAGATTTCACCAGGTAGACTGGCCTTGAACTCAATGTGCTTTGAATGAGGAAGCCTCCTGCTTCAGCTTTGCAAGTGCTGGAATTACAGCTGTGTAGCACCATACCCTCATAATGGAAGAACTTAGAAGCAAGAAAAATTACTCCTTTGGGTGTAAAAATTTGAACTTGTTGGGGGTGGGGAGACTGCATTGCTAAATGTATTGGGATATTGAACTCTAAGCGTCATTGGGGAGAAAGAAATCAATTTAGTTCACATTGATTTAGGATAGATAGGAACATAAATGAGTGTGTACTTTCATACAAAATAGAAAATAGGCATCAGCAAAAGTCTGAAAATTGGAAGTTATAAAAGGCAGCCATTGAAGAACAGGGCCTTTCAAGCTTATCTGCACAAATTAGGGAGAGGAGTATCTTCCATGGAGAGCTAAATATTCCCCCTTTATTCCCTTTCCCCCACAAGAATTGCTTGGATGGTAGTATATATTGAAGACGACAAGAACATGGAAAGGGCATAATTTGGGTCTTAGGATAACTCATTTGTTAGAATGAGCTCTGAGAAGTTTTCCAGGTGGAAAAGTAGAGGGAATGGGCGCAAGAGGATTTATGTTGTAACATATACTTAAAAAGTCTTTATTTTGTCTTTATTATCCATAATTGCATACATTGTATGAGCAAATCTTATGATGGTGCAGAAAGAGGGAGGGAGGGAGAGAGAATATGAATATGGGCATGACACCAGGGCCTCCTGCCACTGCAAACTCCAGATGCATGCACTACTCTGAGTATCTAGCATTGAGAAGTCATTGGTAGGTTTTGGACAGAAAGCTGTGATCTGACTTGTGTGTTAGATGAGGGTGGGTACTGGAGAACTGAGCCCCTCTCATCGGGCTTTGTAAGCCATTGTCTTACTGAGCCATCTCTCAGTCCTGTATTGTTTTTCTTAAACAAACTTCAGGTCATTCAAACTTAATCAATCTCCCTCTCGCCTCCCCTTCATCTTGGATCTGGGGTTCTCTGTTTTAAGCTCTGTTGACCTTCTGGGCTGTGAGTTCTTGAGTATGTCCTGTGTAGAGTCCGAAGGGGCTGGAGAGATGGCTCAGAGGTTAAGGCGCCTGCCTAAAGTAGAGTCTGCAGCAGCATCCTGTCCTGTGTCCAGAGACCTGTAGCTGTCT
This sequence comes from Zapus hudsonius, assembly GCA_004024765.1. Lineage (NCBI taxonomy): Eukaryota > Metazoa > Chordata > Mammalia > Rodentia > Dipodidae > Zapus > Zapus hudsonius. The sequence goes on along the minus strand of PVHP010005167.1, from coordinate 59,554 downwards.
CCTCAGTTGCAGTAATCAAAAGTATCTGGACGTTGCCAGAGGAGTTTTATAATCACGTCCTTACATCAGATTGAAAGCCTAGTACAAGTGCTCTATCCCTGTTACTCTCCTGTGTCCATGTCTTTCAGCTCATTCTTACCACCCCAGTACAGATGGTCATCCTCTAGCTGTTGAGTACTTTGCCAAGTGCATCTTGTATCTGTTGACTCTCAGCTGGCAAGTTTCTATGTTCTTTTTAGATTCCTTATGCAGGCACCCAAAGAACCTAGTCTCAGTCTGTATTTCCAAATCATTTCTGTGCCTTCTATATTCTCTTCTTCAACCAAATTAGATTACCAATTTGTGGGTTTGGAGGGAGGTTCCCTCAATACTTTTGACCTTACATTTTCTCCTCCTCTTACTCTTCTATTGTTGGCTGTATTCTCAGAGGAGGCCTTTCTCAACCCCAGTTACATTGTGCCACTTTGATGATCTTATACTCAAATGTCACCTTCTCATTGGGGCCTCACTGCTCCAGCTTTGCTTCCTTTCTGTCTTTCACTAATTGAGCATTAACATCTGTGCCTTATTTTCTAGTCCTTTTTTTCAACAAATATGAGTTGTGTCATTCTTCTTTGTCTTCTGTTTCCACACCACCTAGACAAAGTGGGCAGTGTTTGAATGTAAATATAAGCAGGATCATCATATGCCTTATTGACATTTATTGGCTGTTAACGATACTCAGATTACAGAAACTGATATTAATATATCACATTAGAAATTTAAGACATTGATTTTTTTTTTTTCTTTATAGCCTGCTTATCAGAATCTGAGGCAACGAGTTGACAACTTTGTTGCAAACCACTTGGCAACTCATACTTGGAGTCCACATCTCAATAAGAACCAACTAAGAAACAATATTCGACAACAAGTTCTCAAGTAAGTCTCAGAATTATCGCTCCTAGGCAGGTTTTAAAATGTCACTAATTTCGTCTTCACCTAATGATAATGATGCTGTAAGTTTTGACAGGTTTGATATGTTGGGTCCATGTGGTGGAATGTAATTTTTGAGTATGGCTTAATCACTTTGCATTTATCCAATATATTTTAACAGTTATTTTATTGATATATGTATATATGAATGAAATATTTGAAGGAAATAATATAAATCATGTTATTCTTAAAAAGAAATATAACATTAATAGTTGATAAGTGCTTTGCTGTCCTAGACACTTACAGTCATAACTGTTTTCTTAGAAAAAACAGCTTTTATTCTTGTTTGCCCTAAAGTAAAAATATTTTCTATTAATTTTTGGATGCTATGTCTTTTAATACAGCTCCACTTTTTTCTTCAGTCTTTACAGACTTAACTCTTACTCTGTAGTAATGTTTGACCTGTCACAATCATTTTGAATAGACCAAAGAAAAAGATTAAGAGCTAGAATATTTAGAAAGGCCTGGAAAAATATTGTTTACTTCACAATACAGAAAAAGGACAAACTTGATTTACAATTTTATGCTTGTTTTTGAATATAAATATTTGCCAAGACAAAGACCTTCTGTCCCAGTTTAAGAGTACCTATTCTTCCTGTCTTGATAAATATTTACATTCATGCACATTTGTAGAATGTGATTTTTTTCTCCGGATGTAACTCGTATATAGTGCTTGTCTTGAGTTTACAAAGTCCTGGGTTTTATCCCAGCTCTGTATAAACCTGGTATGGTAGTGTGTTCCTATTATCCCATCACTTCAGAGGTAGAGAAAGTAGGATTAAAAGTCATTTTCAGCTAGTTGGAGGCCAGCTTTGTCTGGACTCAAACTGTCTCAAACAACAACAAACACTGCAGGCCTATCTAGTGTCATAGTTCCAACCCATAGGAAACCTCAGAAATAAAAAGTTTATACCTCAACTAAAAAAAAAAAAAAATTTAGCCCCAAGTAATACTAGAAACCAGGATTAGAATAAGAGAAAAGGGAAAATAACAGGTTTGTCTACAGTTTAAAGGATAATTTGAGAAACATATTTGTAAAAGATGTGATTGGAAGACTACTTCTACTTAATAATACCAGTTGGGTAAAAGTCATAGCTGTTTTAGGGGTTAGGAGGAGATACTGGAAGATCTGAGAGGCTGGGAGGGCTACTCATTGCCACAAAGGCCTTCAGTAGAATAATAACCAAAATAATACAGGAATGGCAGATGAGGGGACAGCTTTACTGATACCGCTCCACGTCACATTACAATTTCAGTAATTAAAAAAATATTTTATTGATTTATTTATTTGAGAGAGATACAGAGAGAGAGAGAGAGAGAGAGAGAGAGAGAGAGAGAGAATGGGTGTGCCAGGAACTCCAGACACATGGGTACTGAGGAATTGAATCCAGGTCCTTCTGCTTTGTAGGCAAACACCTTAACTGCTAAGCCATCTCTCCAGTCCAGAATTTCAGTAATTTTATAGTGCTGTCTTCGACACTGCCTAGCTGCCTCCTTTTGTACAGATGACTACATTGTTCTTTCAAATCACATTTTAATGTATCTTGCATTCTTTGGGGTTTTGTTTTCTTTTTTCAGTGTCTGTGGTGAAGCCAGGGTTGAATACTTACTAGCTTGCCCAGCCTCCCGGCCAAGGTCTTACAGATCTTGCATTCGTTTTCATCCTGTTTTGAGAGTCTCAATTGGAAGACAGACTTCCTGGAATTGCATTTACTTTTAGTATACAGGATCTGTAAGATAAGGGAGTAGTGGTCATTCGTTCTGCTTTAAGAGAACTAAACTCAGTCTTACTCTACGCGTGAGAATCAAGCACGTAGCATTTTTATACCAATAAAAGACATTGTATTGTCGCCAGGTTGTAGTCAACTTTCTCTGTTGCTGTGCAGAAAGAACCCAAGCAAAAGTGTGGACTCAAGGGGAGACTCCATCATGGCAGAGAAAATGATGGCATGAGCAGAGGGGCGGACATAACCTCTGCCACAGCACTTCAAGCAATGGCAGGAAAGTGTGCCAAACATTGGCAAGGGGAAGCTGGCGTATAACCCCAATAAGCCCGCCCCCAACAACACAGCTCTAGTGAGGTTCTAATTCCCAAACTGCCATCAGCTGGGGATCGATCATTCAGAACACGTTTGTGGGGGACACCTGGATCAAACCATGACACACTACAAATGCATGTCAGTGATGATGGCAGTGGTGAAATACTGGAGCAGTCTTTCTATGAGTAATGCAAAGTTCCTTCTTCTGGAGGTGTTTGAAAGGAGTGAAAACAGCTGACTTCTGAACAATATAGGTATCCAACAATATAGGTATCCCTCTTCCTGGAACATCTGTCAGTTTCTTTCTAATTATTTTGTATTATTTCTAAGTTACTTTCATTTAAATTTTTACAAAGTTCTATGTTACTGATAACATATTAGTTTCCTTAAAGATTATTTTGTTGTGTGCAAATGCATGCTGTAGGGATGGTTTAGCTTGTATAAATGCATATAACCTCAAATAGGTCTTCATATACTTGGAGACATACTCAACTGATTCAGTTAGGTTGAGCTGTCTGCAATTGCCACTTTTTAAAACTACTTTTATTTATTTGCAAGCAGAGAGAGATAGAAAGAAGACAGAGAGAATGGGCACTTCCAGGTCCTCTAACTGTTGCAAATGAACTTCAGACATTTGTGCCACTTTGTGCATCTGGCTTTACAAGGAATCAAATCCAAGTCATCAGGCTCCACAGCCAAGTGCCTTAACCACTAAGCCATCTCTCCAGCCCTGCAATTGCTATTTTTGAAGAACAATTTCAGATAACAACTTTAATAGATAGTTTATTTCTTAACTCAGTAGGAAGAAAACTTTTATTCTACTTAGGTATTTACATACTACAGAATTTTTAAATCCCTGGTAGCTTTCAATAATGATCTTTTTTTTTTAAGGTTTGGAGACTATTAGATTGAGAGAAGGAACGAGGAGAAAGCACAAAGAATTCCTGCACCCCTCAATGATGATCTCAACAGAATTTTAAAAGTAGATGAAGTAGCACTAATTTGTTTATTTGTTTGTTTAAATTGAGGACAGAATCTCACTGTATAGCCCTAAGTGGCCTGAAACATATATATAGCTCAGGCTAATGGCCTTGAACTTAAGTGGCAGAATTACTGGCGTATGCACTTAATACCAGGCCTAGTTCCAGCTTTTTCTCCTTATTTTGAGACAGAGCCTTACCTATTTAGTTACCAGGCAAGCCTTGAACTCATGCTCTGTTTGACTCAGTTTCCCTCCTAAGTAGCTAAGATTACAGGTTTGGGCCACTAGGTTTGGCAAGGGAGTAACCTTAACCTAGGCAATACCATTTTCCAGCATTTTGTCTTAGGCCTGGGGCTGAAACCTCTCTCTCTCCTCTCCTCTCTCTTTCTCTCCTCTCTCTCTCTCTCTCTCTCTTCTCCTCTCCTCTCCTCTCTTCTCTCTCTCTCTCCCTCTCTCCCCTCCTTTCCCCTCCCCTCCCCCGAGGGGCACCTTCCTTGGAATACCCCCAAGGTAGTAAACCCACTGGAAATACTAATTCATTAGCACTGGAACCCATCTCTCCATAAAACCATAGCTGACCTCCATGGGAAAGCAGTCTAAAGTAGAAGAACATTGCTTCTTTATAGAACAAGATACCAGAACATAGACAAACAGAAAAGGAAATTGGAGAAATAACCTTGGGGTGAATGGGTTTTATTCTATCGAAACTTTTCAATGATTCTTCTTTCTTCCTGCTACATTTTCAAGACATTCTTAAGGGGGACAAAAATAATAGCTTTGCGGTGTAGCAATGTTTTCAGGATTTGCATTATTTTTTTCTAATCTTGGACTTTAAAAAGCAGGTAACCTACTTTGTACCATGTCAGCTCATTTTTCTTGATGACCCACTTAAATTGAAGATTCAATCCGACCTTCATTCTAGGCAGAGCTGCACTCAGAAATAGCATTTTACAACGTAAGGATAGAAATCAGAATGACTGAGGCCTAGAAGTTGCAAATGATTGGTGTGTCAGTCTCCCAACTGTATCTTAGCTACTTTGACTCCTCCCAGTGCATTTTTTATAATAAGCTTTCTCAAATCTGTTTTGCTTCAGTCTCATTGTACAGAAGTACATCTCAGATGTCTTTATTAATCTTCTGCTTGCCCTCTGTGATACACACACACACACACACACACACACACACATATGTATATGATTCAGCCCAAATGCCTTCCATTTTTTTGGAGTATTCCAAACTTATCTTGGACATAACTCATGATTTCTCACGTCTTTCTACACGGCACATAGGTGTGTGCTTATGCATAGCATCTTGTATTTTAATAATTTGTGTCTGCCTCCCTAACCTGAGTAGGGACCAGTTCTGATTTGTGGCTTCTGATGGCCAGCATGGTAACTGTTGCATAGAAGATACTCATAACATGGTTATTGAATGAATAGCTCATCCAGGTGGCCAGCATGGTAACTGGTAGGAGACACATAAAACATGGTTATCGAATGGATAAATCGTCCATTTTTTTATAGTAGAAGGTAATAAGAAAACCAGACAGCTTGAATTTTGGTTGTTTTCATAGTTTTCTTTCTTTTTTAATTTGATGAAATCATACTTTATATGATTTTTCATTTCCCCTGGAAACTAATATAAAAGGCTTATGTTTTTCTGTTTTTAAGAAGAGAAAATTGTCAAGTCCAGAGACTACTAGACCCAGAACCCTCCTTTAGTAATTATTCTTGTGTGCCATGGGCAAGGTGGGGGTGAATAAAGCATCATTTTTATATATGGTTTTTGTTACTGAGGCTGGTTCTAATAGTCTTCGTCTTTTTTTTTTTTTTTTTAACTCTGTTTTAGTTTTTTCACCAGTGGCATGTTGATTGGAAATTTACAAATAATTTTGTAGTATGAAATACCTAAATGCCATTATAAACATTCTTCCTGTTGCCTGCACTTTCTGTAGTGTATGTATATCCACCTGTATTTAGATGAATAGCTCAAAGGTTAAAAATCTATATATTTGATATGATTTTATTTGTAAGTAATACAAATAATATAATTTTTTTTTCTTTCCATTTCTGAAAATTGTCTCATGTTTCAGATCAGGAATGTTGGAGTCTGGTATTGACCGAATTATCTCTCAGGTTGTGGATCCAAAGATCAACCACACATTCAGACCTCAGGTGGAGAAAGCGGTGCATGAGTTTTTGGCCACACTGAATCACAAAGAGGAAGCCAGTGGCAGCACAGCTCCTGATGATGAGAAAACAGACTCTTCCATTGTCATACAAGGTGCCTTGCTTTCTAGTCTTGATCAGTTCCACTGCTCTTCTGGAACCACTTCCTCAGTTTGGAAGATTTGGTTCTTTAAAACATTTTCCACCTAGCTATTCTAGTGAAAATGTGTTTATTGTGGGACCCTGCTGAGGGGCACAGAGGACACAGGGTTAAAGGAAAGTTGAGACTGGCCTGGAACCCTAATTATCTCATCCTGAGATGGCAGGAGTTCAGCTGTCTCCTTCCTCCTCCCTAAACTCCAGCCATCTGTTGGGCCCCAGCAAACCCAGACACTTCAAAGCCTGAGTTTATTAAAGTTCATATAATTCAGCTATAAGGTGATAACAAGGCTCAGGCAATAAAAAAGTCCCTCTAGCTTATCTGTGCAGCTGGCCCCTGCCAATCCTTTCATGAGACATCCACAGACCACCCTGCCCCTGCCAATCCCCTTGCTGCTTATGCCCTGCCTTTCCTTTTCCTTCTAAATAAAAGCAACCTTTCTCCATGTAATAAACGAGCTCTTCACTGCAAGTGTCTCTTGAAAGTTCTTTTCGTCAGCTCACTGCTGTCCCAAGACTGTCCACCCAGCTGCGTGGATGAACTGGGGTGTTAGTGTACAGTGACCCCCCAAATAATGCATGGACAACATTTATTTTAAATATCATCCAAATTCCCTATCCTGCATCACATTTCTTTTTTGAGATTAGTAAAAACAATACAGCATTTCAGTAAATATGAGTGTATTTGTGCACTAGCACAGCAGAAGTAACTAATGTTCTCAGGTTTTCTGGTGATCTTCCTAAGACCTGTGTACTCAGGAGGTAGAGCATAGATACTAGCACTGCTGTCTGAAAGCGTACAAGAATACAGGTGATCTGCACAGCATATATGTGACAAGAAGATGACATAGAATGTAGGATTGATTAAGCAGAGAAGCTGACCTTTCTATAAATTGATTCCGAGACATGTCTTTTCTCCTAAGGTGTTCCTGCTCCTGGACCCAGTACAAATGTAGCCAATGATGCCATGTCAATCTTGGAAACCATAACTTCTCTTAATCAGGAAGCTAATGCTGCCAGGGCTTCAACAGAAATGGCAAGCACCAAGGCCAGCGAGAGACTGTCCAGAAAACCCTCATCCCAGCCAAACACGACTGACATTGGCACTGACAAGGAAAGAAGCTCAGAAGAGGGGACTCCACCTGACTCTGGAGGGGAAGGACTGGAACCTGCCCTCAAGTCTGAAGAACTTAGTGATTCCTCTTATCCTGTTGATGAAATTAAGAATCATGTGAAAGAAAACAATGGCTTAATTTTGCTAAATAAGGATGCTCAGCAGGAAGGCAGTGACCAAAAAAGTAAATCAGCAGACAAAGGTGAAAAGAAACCAGATAGCAATGAAAAAGAAAGAAAGAAAGAAAAGAAGGAAAAGACTGAGAAAAAAATGGATCACTCAAAAAAGAGTGAAGAGACACAAAAAGTAAAAGATGAAAAACAAGCGAAGGACAAAGAGCTAGAGAGTGCAAAACTCCCCTCAGAGAAAAGCGGCCACAAAGCTAGGACAGCTGAGGGAGCACGAGAAGGTACCTGGGACTCAGAACAGTCTACAGCAGCTTGAAGGACAAAGTGTTGCTACTTTGGAGAGGGAAAGTGCCAAATTTAGCTTAAAATTTTAATGATTTGATGTTTTCATTTCAAAACTAAACTTTTATTTCCTACACAAAAAAAAATAACCTGGCCCAGATTGGGGGTGGGGTACACACTATAACCCCAGTGCTGAGAAGTATGAGGTCACAGGATCCAGGCCACCAGGGCTAAGTAGCCAGATCCTGTTTCGGGAGGAAGGGGCAATAAACATTTGCATTTCTTTGCTACAATGATATGGTATATCTATTTCAGGAAAAATTAATGGAAAAATTATAAACTTTATAATTTAATTTGTAATTTACATACATTATTTCAAGTAGCTTAAGTTTTATAGCCTGTCTTTAAAATACTAGGTCATGAATTTTTAATTGTTTAAAATTGACTTTTGTGTGAATAATTTACATTGTAAATTATCCTTTTAGTTACTTTTACAGGATACTAGCTTGTTTTGTCTATTTGGAAAATAGCTCAACAGGTTCCATTATGTAGTGTTTGGCACTCTGGACTCTGAAAATAGGCCTACATTATTTGACAGTTTAATTTCTTTGGCATATATTTAAAACACAAGCTTTTAAGTGTAATTGAAATGTTGAACTTTTTGTGTGTTTGTGGACAAGGTGATTTATTGTACTTTATTTTCTTCTTGAAGATTGCTCATTGATAGATTCTGATGTGGATGGTCTTACAGACATCACAGTTAGCTCTGTCCATACCAGTGACCTTTCGTCTTTTGAAGAGGACACCGAGGAGGAAGTTGTCTTGTCTGATAGCATGGAGGAAGGAGAGATCCCATCAGATGGTAAAGCACATTTGAGAAGCCTCAGTTGTGCATTGTGTATGCACTCTGATGGCTACGACCTTAGAATGTGGTGAGGTGGCAGGAGCCTGGGTCTTTGTAGTTCAAAGACTGAGTCCCAGCTCTAGGGTTGTCTGAGCAAGTTTATAAGTTACTACCCTTAGTAAACCTTGGTTATCCATTACTGTTCTTTATTCTGTGGGATTATGACAAAGTTGAGATGAGATAATATATATATAAAGATGCTTTTTGTTTATGTAGGAATTACATTTGGGGGAAGCATGGGCTACAGTACAACCCTCACTTTTGGCACCAGTTGGAAAATCAGGACTTCCCCAAGACACCCTTGGTTTTAATGATTGTTAGAAGAGCTCACAGAATACACTAAATGTGTAGGATCTCATGCCTATCATCCCAGCATTTGGGAAACTAAAGGTAAATTCAAGGAGAGTCTGCAAAGTGAGACTCTGCCTTAAAAAAACAAAGGATGGAAGGAAAAGAGAAGAGAAAAAGAAAAAACTAGTATACTCACAGTTACAGCTCATTACAATTCAGCGACACAGATCAGAATCAGACAAGGGACACAGTACATTTGATAGATTTCAGGGAAGTTCTAACCAGGGGTCTTCGATTTGTCTTTTCCTTTGCAACTGTAGAAAGCTTGACTTTCTTGACATCCATGTTTGTAATATCAATACGCTATTCCTTTTTTTTTTTTTTTAAGTAAGTAGAAACTGTACGAACAAATCATGTGTTGGTACCACAGTTTGCCTCCTCCCTGTTCCCCTTCCACTGAGGGCCCTCCTTACTGGGATTGCAAATACTGGACCTCTCTGGGCAAAAATGAATTCTTTATTATACAGTGTGTTTCCAGCTAACCCTTCCTTCCCATGTTCTGGAGACTGTGTTAATGCCTTTCTATGTCATAACTCCTGTAGTCCTCACTGCAGTCCTGGAAAGTCACAGAGTGTGTCTCGTCCAAAGTTACGTAGCTAGTGAGTGACAGTGTAGAAGTCATAGAGCCTTATTCTGCTCTTGACCCCATGATTAAATTTTGAGACTTACAAGAATCAGATATATTGAGTTCATTCTACCATTGCTGCTGGCTTTGAATAGGATACCTAGGGAGAAACTCAGAGGAAAAAAGTAGCACCATCTAATACCACATGTGCTTTTCTTAGTTTTTCCCATCTTTAATTTTGGTGTTTATATCTAGGAAAAACAGATCACCTTTTGAAAACAGGACCATCAGCATGCACTAATTGTGCTGTCTGCCCTTGCTAGGTCACTTCTGTGGTGCCTAGGTAGGAAGGGTGGATGTTCCTCAGCCTGTATCCCCTCCACTTCCTCTATTCCACCAATGCTTTTGGGAACTTCTCAGATGTTTTCTTTGACAGCTAGATTTTATGTGTTTGGACTCTCAAAAAGTAAGAAACTTGGTGTTCTTAGAGTAATAAGTAGTGGGAAATGTTTTCTTTCTTCTTGCTTGCTATATGAAGTAGGAACACAGCACCTTCCTAATGTAGAGAATTTTAGTATAAGGAACTGCCTCTTACCTGAAATAACAGGTAGGTGTTAAAATCCCAAGTGTACTTCACATGTAGCTTCAGGTGAGTTTCATATCAAGTTTTCAAGGCTCTTACCAAGTCCACTGAGAAATAGGAGCTAATTCTTCACTTAAAAATTTTTCACATAAAATAATTTGTGGGAAGGAGCAACATTAGGCTGAGATGGCTCTAGCATCTTAACTCCTGGATTCCTGAATAAGCAAAATGAAAAAAAAAAAAAAAGAATGTAAACAGTAAAACAAAACTTTGATTAGCCCATCCAAAAGCACCAACTAGCTTCTCACTGGGGGCTTCTCATCAGATCATACACCCCTAAGGCAAAGGCCTCGCGTTGGCTGGTCCAGTGATTCATTTCCTTTGTACAGCACTCTGCCTGTAAGCATCTGGTTCTGGGGGGGGGGGGGTGCCTTATTCATGAATCCTTCACCCAGATAAACTCAGCTTATTTTTCCTGACCAGTCTTTTAACTACATAAAAAGGTATGTCTCCTTTTTTTTTTTTTTTTTTTTTTTTTACGAAAGTGATAAAAAATAAGATAAACAGAAATCTTAAAATATAACAATTTTTAAATTTTCATACAACTATTTCCCCTTTTGGACCTATAAATACACTTGAACTGTGTTGCTATCTCTTTTGCCACTTGTTTAACCTAATATTCGCTTGATTGCAAACTCACTGAAGTACTTCTTTCTGTTGACTTTTCCAGATGAAGAGAAGAACAAACAGAATAAAACAAAACCTGAAAGTAGTGAAGGGAAAGCCAAAAGTGTACGGCATGCTTATGTTCACAAACCATACCTTTACTCCAGGTACTACAGCGACTCTGATGACGAGCTCACAGTGGAGCAACGCCGGCAGTCTATTGTGAGTTTAGTTGGTTCTCTTAGGTGCTCTGGCCTACTGTATCATGTTGACCAGTTTGAACAGTCTATCTGCGAGGTTCTGTTGTGCATACAAAATAGGCAAAGGATTTGTCTTATTTTCTACATAGAATAGAAACTTGACATCATAGCTGTTTGTATCATTGCTGCTAATAAAAATGAAAAGCTGGTAAAAATTTAAATGCTCCATGGTATGAAAATGTTTGTATCAATATGGATTAAATCATACAAAGATACAGTATATAACCATTATAATATTGAGGTAAATGAAATCCACATATTTTCTGGATTTTAAATGCTTCCAATTATAAAATATGCCACTCCATTAATAGCTCTGTAAAGAAAATTCCTACTTGATTGAACATATACTTCATTGATTGTATCAATTTTAATAACATTAAAAAAATGATAATTGTTTATCTCAGGATAAGGAAATTTGTAGAGTTGAAGGAAACACATCAAAATGCTAACAACGTGAGACTTCCTTCTGGGCTTATCTCTTGAAAAGGCTACTTGCTTAAGAGATGTGCTCCTGTTTATAACTTTTAGAAAGTTAGACTTTGAGCCAGAAAGGGCAGCTGGGAATCATGATTGTAGTTCATATTATGGCAGCAGAAAATTGTATTTTACAGCCAGGGTCTCAGGAGTATAACCATCAGGTCAGATTGTCGTAGAACTGGCTTGTCATTTAAATCTGCATTTCAACCTATGCTGAATAATTAGGAAGACCTGCCCATATACACTTGCAGCTCATTTTTTATAGTTGTCTTTTTTTTGTTGTTGAAATGACTAGTTTATTAAATCATCTTTTCTTAAAGTAGTGCCTTTCCCATTCTTTAAATCAGTGTGGCATTCTTTCAGTAACTCCATATTAAAACATACACATAAGTACATACATACATGTCTGTATAAGTGTGTGTACATAGGTAGTATTTATGTACCTTTGTGGAACATCTGAACAGCATACTAAAACTTGCTTTGTTTTTTTTTGGGGGGGTTGTCGAACTTGAGGATTGAATCAAGGTTTCACACTTACTAGGCCAGTTCTTTACCATCATTTAACTATAACCTTGCCATAAAACTTTTGCTTAGACATTTTTTTCCTGAGTATTTTTACTTTTACCTGATAATATGTCAGGGTATTTTATGGTCTTAGGCTAAAGAAAAAGAAGAGAGGCTTTTAAGAAGACAAACTAACAGGGAAAAACTTGAAGAAAAACGAAAACAGAAAGCAGAAAAAACAAAGCCTTTTAAAGTCAAAAGTCAAGGTAAGCAGCTATTAATTAATTGCTAATTTCAAACTGTTTTATACACCTCATCATTTTCTAGTCAGTCTCTTATTTTGCTTTTGGAACATGTATATAAAATGAAATTTTAAAAAATATTTTATTCATTTTCAAGCAGAGAGAGAGAGAGAGAGAGAGAGAGAGAGAGAGAGAGAGAGAGAGGACACATATGTGGGTACTGGGGAATTGAACCCAGGGCCTTAGGCACCAGAGGCAAGTGCCTTAACCGCTGAGCCATCTCTCCAGGCCCTAAAATGAAATTATTCGTTCTCAAGTGTGGAAGCAGTTTGCAGGAATGATAGAATGAATTATCCATGGAACATGGATTATTATAGCACATGCATTTCTGAGGATAACTCTATGTTAGATTTTGTCATCCCCCCCCCCCCCAGTACTGAGGTATTGTCATGCTTGCTAGGCTAGTTTTCTACTATTGAGCCACATCTCTGACAGCATTTATATGGCATAAAATAAAATTGGATTCTATTATGCTTCTTCCAGCATGACTTAAAAGCCATTTTATAATAACTATAAAATCTTACTAAGATAAATTTTAACACTCTTTATAAAGTTCTCTTCCGAAATACAGCTTATTAATTGTTTTTTTCCTAGACAAAAGTGATATGTATGTTGAAGAATCATCAGCAAAGACTGTGGAGCCCAAAGCCCCCAGAATTAAAGAAGTCCTTAAAGAACGGAAAGTTTTAGAGAAGAAAGTAGCCTTAAGCAAAAGAAGAAGAAAAGGTTCAAGGTATGTATTTGGTCTGGTTATGACCCAGTTGTTACTCTTGCATGCCATGCTCTCAAAAGAGACATTGAGAATATCCGAGAAGTCATACCTTGAGTGCAGGTGTTACTACATATTTATAAAGGACCTTAGGGTTTCATTTTTATTGCCTTTCATTGTGGAAATATAACATTTCAAAGTAATGTATCTTATATTTTTCTGAAAATCTGTTGGCAGCTTTAGACCTTCTCACAAACTCATTCCTTGAGTGTCAGAAAGTTGAGTTTATGGGCTCTTTATATGTGCTTCAAAAAGTATTCCTATTCCAGACATTTGATAGTCACTTCTAACTATGATTGTGTCTTTTCACATTCAGTCTTTCCAGCACTTGTTTTTATCACATCTCATGTTTTTTTTTTCCCTAACCCAGAGTTTAACCCAGGTTCATATTTTTAAAGTATTATATTTTTGTTAATTGTATAAGAATGAAAAAGACAAAGATATTTTGAGAGTAGCTATGATGTCTGAGCTACCAGCTAGAATTTGCAATTATATAAATTAATCATAGACTTCAAGATGAGAATTCAGTTCTCAAATATATTTGTGTACCTCCTATTAGTCTGAATTTTTTTAAAAGTCTGCCTGTACACAGCCTATTTGTCTTCAATATTTGTCTTCATTCAGCAAGTTAGGGATTTTTGTTTTAGCTATTTAACACCAAGAGATATTGATGCCAGATTTGGATTGTGTTCTCCTCTATGAACTTTAAATTTAGGATTTAAATTAAAGTGTAACAGGCATCCACAAATAGGTTAATTACAATAAAGAAAAGCTTTTTAAAAAGATAGTTACAGCAAAGAAAATCTTTTTTTCAAACTTCCTGAGAAATTCTCTGATTTAAATTAAAATTTCCCATTTGACTGTCTTCCTGCTTCAAGGGATGTTGAAGAGACTTGCAAAAAAAAACAGCAGTCTGAAGAAGAGCCCAAGGAAATCCTCAAAACAAACGAGGTATGTCTTCATTAAATTGTTTCACATGTTCTTTTGTCACATGTAGATCAGTTAGACCTTTGTTACAGAGCAAAATGTAATCTGGTCTTTTCTATAATAGAGTTAAGAATTGCTCTCATTCAGCATTCTTAATCCCCATGCTGTTGTATGACCTGAATTGCTAATTTTAGTAAGCTGATTTTTAATGATTTTTTGTTGTGGTTGTTTTTTTTGTCTAGGTTTCTACTCTCTTCCTCCATCCTATGTTCTTATATGGCAGTAATGAAATATGCCGTAATAAGAAGAAGAAAGAGGGGAGAAAACTAAAATCCCTCCGGAACAAACCACTTGTTTAATTCTCTTTGATTCCCTGTCCATATGTGTACATTGTTTTTAAAATATTTTTATTTAGTTATTTGCAAGCAGAGAGACCTAGAGACATAGTATAGGCACACCAGGGCCCTCTGCTGCTGCAGACAAACTCTAGATGCCTGTGCCACTTTGCACATCTAGGTTAATGTGGGTACTGAGGAATCGAACCTGACTTCACAAGTGCCTTAAACACTGAACAATCTCTCCAGCCCTTACATATTTATTTAGAGGAGATTTAGTCTGGCAAAATGTTTTCAGATTTTACTTATTTTATATTACCTTATAAACTGACTATTTAATGACTCTCATAGCCATACACTGCTGGGATAAACCTCCAAAACAGGCACAGTTATGGGAGGAAGGGATTTATTGACGTTAAAGATCCAGGAGAAGTTCCATAATGGCAAAAAGAGGCTGGCCCCCTTTCACTGATCCAAACAGAGAGAGAAGCCATCCCCAACACAACATACACACACACACACACCAGCAAACAGGTGAGGGGGCCTGGGAAGGAAAAAAAGAAATTTCCTTCCCCTTGAGCTTCCTTACATCCTGCCCCCTACTGAGAGGGCTACCCACTCTAGAGGAAGGGCTCACTCTTGAAGGACCTCCTCCTTTAGTAATTCCTTCCTGTAAGCAACCCCAGAGAACCATCCAAGATTACTCTGTATTATTAAACAGGTCAAGTTGACAACAAAATTTAACCATTACAATGACTGATGGTATTTCTGGAAAGGACGCGACATAACTTACTTCAGCACTGGTTTATGTTTGAGTGCTTAGTTGTTTCTTCATGTGCTCATTTTACATTGTAAAAAATGTATTTTAGATAATCTTTATGGAACAAACTTAGGGTTTCACTGAATTTAAATGTTTGATTATATGCTATTGCCATATTTCTTTTTTAAAAAATTACATTCATATTTAAATATATATTAAACATTCAAGTATATATGCAGTAACATATACCAGGTGTGTTACTGCATATATTTGAATATTTAACTCCATGATAATTTTTTGTTGGAAAATCTCTCAAAATTTTTTTCACTTTAAAGACTCCAACCTGGGAGTAGAGAATTCAGGTTGTGTGCATGCTCTGTTAGCATCATCTCCACAGTACAAGTTCTTGTGCCATGTGCATGTGTGTTTATATTACATATACATTCATATGGTATTATAAGTCAGAGTGACTGTGAACATTTGAGATGTCATATGTTGATTAGTATACAAATAGTATTGTCTATGTAGCTTCTATAAATGATTGGGTTTCTAAATCAAAATATAAATGTCTTTCACTAAAATGTTTAATTCAGCAGCATTAGACTGAAAAGAAACTGGACTGTTCTTTATTCAGCTTACATCAAGGACTATAGGACATTAGTGGGCTCCAGTAGTTTATAGAGTTGAAGACTTCCTGAATGCATGGATCAATCTGCAGTGAAGTAGCCAGGCTGTGCAAAGCTGCCTGCACTGTAGTGGGAGGAGACGAGACTCATTCCTAAAACAGCTATTTGTTGTCTCAGAGTCACAGTATTGAGTCTCACTGAGTTTCTCCTTCCTGATGCATTCTCCAACCACTGACTGCAACCAGGGGGACAAGTGAAGTGCCTCATGTATGCCAGAACTCACAATGTTAAATACACTCAGTGATTCCATTTGAATATAAGTGTCTCATACTTTACCCTTTGCTTTCTAAACAGCACTGTGAAAAGGAGAAGGTGCTCTCTTCCAAGGAGCTGAAGCATGCTCATGGGAAAGGTGACGCGAGTAAACCTGCTCGCAGGCTGTCAGAATCTTTGCATTCAGTTGAAGAAAACAAAAATGAGTCCAAGGCGGAAAGAGAACATAAAAGACGAACATCTACCCCTGTTGTAACAGAAGGGGCACAGGAAGAAGTGGACACAAAAGATGGAAAAAAGCAAGGAGAGCACTCAGAAATTAACATGGAAGAGCACCAGAAACAGAAAAACACCCCTAAAAATGAAAAGTGTCAAAAGAAAGATGATCCTGAAACACCACATGTGAAAAGCCTACCTAAAAAAGAAGTCAAATCCTCTAAGGAGAAGCCTGAAAAAGAGAAATCACTGTTGGAAGAAAAACTGTCTTCCAAACATAAATATAAAGGGGACAGTATGTATAAAATGGGTGATGAGATTGAACTTCACTCTTCTGAGAAAGGGTTAAAAGTAGAAGAAAGTACTCCGAAGCAAAGTCAGCAGGCCAAGCTTTCTTCAGATGAAAAAGCTGAGCGAAAAAGTAAACACAGAAGTGAAAAGAAGTTGTCAGTGTTAGGGAAAGATGGAAAGCCAGTTTCTGAATATATTATAAAAACAGATGAGAATGTACATAAAGAAAACAACAAAAAAGAAAAACACCTCTCTTCCGAAAAGACCAAGGCAGAGTACAGACCAAAAAGATCAAGTGATGCTAAGATTCAGAAAGACGGTCCAAGTTCCAAACAGCATGGTGCCACGTTACAGAGAAGAAGTGAAAGTTACTCTGAAGATAAGTATAAGACAGATCCAAACAGCTCAGAAGGTAACTTAAAGCCAGAAGATGTGGTTCACAAGGAGAGGCGAAGAACAAAGAGCTTATTGGAAGAGAAATTTGTGTTGAAGTCCAAGTCCAAAGGTCAAGGTAAACAATTAAAGCTGACTGAAACAGAGTCACAAGAAAGTATTTTGAAGCAGGTGAGTACTCCAAAATCAGAGAAAAGCACAGAAGAAAATGACTCTGAAAAGCAGCGCAAGTCTAAAGTTGAAGACAAATCTTTAGAAGACACTGGTGTTGAACCTTTATTCGAGAATACTGCTTCTCATAGTACACAGAAGGACTCCAATCATAGAGCTAAGTTGCCACTGGCAAAGGAGAAACATAAGGGTGATAAAGACTCAGGTTCCTCCAGACTTGAGAGAAAGTTCTCAGATGGACACAAAAGCAGAAACTTAAAGCACAGCAGTAAAGATGTGAAAAAGAAGGAAGAAAATAAATCTGATGACAAGGATAGTAAAGAAGCTGACAGCAGTCATGAAAAGGGCAGAGGGAATGGTTCAGTCATAGAAAAGAAATTAAGTAGAAGGCTATGCGAAAATCGAAGAGGAAGCTTATCACAAGAAATGAGTAGAGAAGATAAATTAGCTACAAATATTTCAGGTACTCCCAGTTCTTCCCTTCAGAGACCAAAAAAAAGTAGTGAGACTACATCAATCTCTGAACAAGAGCCTATGGAAATTGATTCTAAGGTAGGCTTAGAAAATGTATCTGAACTTTATAAAATCCAAGACGTTAGCAGTAATAGTCCTCAGCAAGACATGGACTCTGAAAATGTTGCAAAACAAAAAACTACTGCAGGGATTCTTAAGGATGAACTAAGAATCTCCACAGTAGTTTCAAAGTCAACAGCTATGGCCTGTAAATCAGGTCGTGGAATAGCAGTTACTAGCAATTCTGAAAAGCATGCTGACCCGAAAAGCACTTTGGCTAAGAAAGCGCATATCCAAAGTGCTGTGTCTAAAGCAAATCCTAGGGAGAAAGAATCAATTCAACAAGGAGCTCATGAAGTGCATGTAAACTTTGGACCAAATCATAGAATGTTCTCCGGTGCTCCATCAGAAAATGATAGAGTACAAAATAATTTGAAAAGCATGGCCAGAGCCCATGCAGAATGTGCCACCCAAGGAGGAGACACTGCTCTTGAACATTCCACCATCTTGGATCTCTCACCGTCCTTGGGTGACAAAGGATCTCGTGATTTAGATATGTTTCCTTTACATGATACAGGAACTGTTTTGGAAGGTGGCACAGCCAGCACCCCCCTTGTTGATCATTCTGATATTTGTAACCAGAATCTCACAGTGAAGAAATCAGAAGTCCCTCAGTCAAGTGATTGCAAGGAAGGGAATGATATTTCAACAGAAGACATGTCAACGAAAGCAAGCATGGCAAACAGAAGACACATTCCAGAAGATTGTCGGGCCACCTTATTGGACAATAAACAAAGAAAAGTAAGCATCCCTCTTGCTAGCAAGTCAACCAGCCTAATGGTGGACAATATTAGCAAAGAAAGCGACTTTTTGAGCATGGCCAAAAAAGAAAGACACTTGAATGTAGAAACTGATTTAAAGCAGACAGCTAGAGCTGCGGTAGAAAATGGCAAGAAGATCAGCATTGCTGCTGACCATGTGGTAGGCATGAGTATAGGCAAAGATGCTGAAATAGCCAAGCTTAAGCATAATAGAGACCCAGGTGAAAGTAAAAACGTACTAACTGATGTTGAAAGAAAGACCGAAAACAATGAGGTCGGCACCAGTGCTGGGGATGACGCTGCCTCCGTGCCACGGCCAAGGAGTGGAAAACCAGAGAGGCTGGCAGCTGGTGCTGGCAGAGCACAGAAAACTTTTGTTGCTACTAGTACTGAAGGGAAGGGCAACCATGCCACCTCAGCCCCAGTAAAGGCTGGGGATGCCACCACCACTTCAACAGAAATGGGAGACGAGGGGACGGCTTTGTCCTGTACCAGCATTGAAGCAGATGAAGGTTCCATAATAGGTACATGCCCTGGAAACAGCCTTCTCCAAGTTGGGACAGAAGCCAGAGAATTCACTGTTTTTGCCCCAGCTGAAGAGGGTGGGGGTGTTGTCACAGAAGGGTTTGCTGAAAATGAAACTTTCCTCACAAGCACCAAGGAAGGAGAAAGTCGAGAGTGTACTGTGGCTGAATCAGAAGAGAGAGTAGCAGACCCTGTGACTGCTCACACAGTTAAAGTTGAAGCCAATGTAAATAATATTGTGACAGAGGAAAAGGATGATGCTGTAACCAGTGCATGCTCTGAAGAAAAGTATGAGGGTTCTTCAAGTAGAGTTGAGGGAACAGGTACTTTCATTGGTGAAGTTGAAAGTGATGGGGCAGTTACAAGTGCTGGGACGGAAATAAGAGCAGGGTCCGTGAGCAGTGAGGAAGTTGATGGGTCTCAAGAAAATAGAGCACAAGTGGGTTCTAAAAAAGAAACAGAAGGCACAGTAACTTGTACAGAAGCAAAGGGAAGTGATAACTTCATTATCTGTTCAGTGACAAGGGCAGGCCCCCAGGAGGAGCGCTTGGTTACAGGTGCAGATGTGGTACTGGTAGGTAATGATGCACCCCCAGGGACGAGTGCCCACCAAGGAGGAGACGGATCTGGGGGTGATGGGACGGAAGGTGAGAGTGCAGTCACGAGCACAGGCATAACCGAGGAAGACGGGGAAGGGCCAGCAAGTTGCACAGGTTCAGAAGACAGCAGTGAAGGCTGTGCTATAAGTTCTGAAACAGAAGAAAATGCAGAGAGTGCAATGAATAGCACAGGTGCCAAAGACATCACTAATTTACCCACAGTGGCTACGGGTCCCTGTGATGATGAAGGCATTGTGACCAGCACAGGTGCCAAAGAAGAGGATGAAGAAGGGGAAGGTGTTGTGACGAGCACTGGGAGAGGAAATGAAATTGGACAGGCTTCCATGTGTACAGTAATTGGAGAAGAAAGTGCAGGGGTGTTGGTTTGTGAGAGTGCAGAAGGGGATGATCAGATGGGCCCTGTGCTCGAGCATGTGGGCGCTGAGGCTGGGGCAGCCATCAATACAAACGACAGTAATGTTGACAGTAGGAGTTGTGCAAGGGAAGAAATCAAAGACACAGAGATCTGCTCCAGTGCTAAAGGGATTGTAGAAAGCAGTGTGACCAGTGCAGTTCCAGGGAACCGTGATGTGGTACCAGTTCCAGGAGGTGGTGAGGGCCCCATGACTAGAGCAGCGTCTCATCAGAGTGACACTGAGCTCACCAGGAAAGAAATGGTTGAAGATCTCCCAATCTCCACCGGCATGGTGGGGGGCAGTCATGATGTTCTTGTATCTGGTACAGTCCCAGAATGTGAAGTTGTCCACACGTCACCCAGTGAAAAAGATGAAGGCGTCATCACTTCTGTAGAAAATGAAGAGTGCGATGATCTGGCTATGACAGCCAGTGGTGATGCTTCCAACCAGGACAGTCAAGGCAAAAGCTTGGTGATTTCTACAAGTACAACAGATGATGACACCCCTCAGGTAAGTGCAGTTAGAGGTGTGAGAGAAGGGCATCCAAGGACTGTGAGAACTGAAGAGAGCTTGGAAGGCACCAGAATAAACGTGGGCTTTGAGGTCCCCATGCCCAGTGCAGTTGCAGGTGTTGATGGCCAGCTCACTGCTAGCAGAATTGAAGAAAAGGATGAGTGTGCCATGATTTCCACAAGCATAGGGGAAGAGTTTGAAGCGCCTATTTCCAGTGCTGTCCCCATCAAGTGTACTGAAAGTCAGCAGCCAGTTGCAACTGTGGAAGAAAGCACCAAAGGTCCAATCTTGGTAAGCACTGAGGATTCTGAGGTGCCAATGCCCAGTGCTCCCACAGAAGTTGAAAGTCCTCCCGCCTCAACCAGCAAGGAAGAAAAAGATGAATGTGCTCTCATTTCGACCAGCATAGAAGAATGTGATGCCTCTGTTTCTGGTATACGTGAAAATGCATCATCCATTGCAGATGGGACTGCTATTATCTCAACAAGCTCTGTGGATGACTGTGAGGGACCTGTGTCCAGTGCTGTCCCTCAGGAGGAAGTCTGTCCCTCAGTCACACCAGCAGAGGAGCCTGGTGACACTGCCATGATTTCCACGAGCACCTCTGAAGGATGCGAAGCAGTCATGATTGGTGCTGTCCCCACTGAAGATGACCAGTCCAGCACTGTGAGAGTTGAAGACTTGAGTGATGCTGCCATTATTTCCACCAGCACAGCAGAGTGCCTGCTGATGGGCACCAGCCTAGGCAGACACAACGAGAGCCAGCCAGCTACACACATCCCAGAAGAAAATGATGTACACTCAGTACCAAAGCTGAGTAAATGTAAGCTGTTCATGACCAGCCTCGGGGTGGAAAGAAACTGTCAGTGTCCTGGGCCCTTTAGAGAAGGCAAAGAAGCAGGTGCCATGGTGACAGGGAGATCCAACGAAGGGGACAGTAGCTTGTCAGTCTGTGAGCCCTCTGCAGGACAGGGCCAGCCAGGTGCATGCACAGAACAGGAAGAGAGGCATGACAAGGACTGCCCTGGCCAAGCCCAGAATGCAAAAGAGAAAATATTGTTGAGTTCCATTCAGAGGGAGCTTAGAAGCCCAGAGGCAGCAGGGGACAGTAGTATAGCTAGCTGTTCAGCAGGAAGGGGCTCAGAGAAGGATGCTAACGCATCTGTCAGTCTGGGATGGCCTGAGCAGATGTCTGCTGAGGGTCTCTATGGAAATACTCACTGTTTGGCAGCAGTCAACACCGGTGCTAAAACTCATGACATGCCACCCACCAGAGATCCAGCAGCAAAGTGCCCTGTTCCTCCTGACCAGCACGAGGACAGTTTGAGTGCTGCTGCCACCAAATGTGTTAGAGAACCAGAGTCGACACTTGCTCCTTGCCACACAGCTTCATCAGCTCCCAGGTGTGAGAATAACTTGGCCACAAAGAGAGATCCTGATGGCAGATGGACTGATGGAGTGTCTCTTGAGCAGATAGAACATGTTACTGATGTGAGGAGGTCATTTCTCAGGGAAGACCTTGAAGTCGCTGCTTATCCTGAAGAAAATGTGTGTGATAAAGGTAAGCGTAATTTATGTTGTATGATTTTATAACTCTTCATTTAGGACAGTCTTCCCAAAGATGATACTGGTTCCAGAATGATAATATATAATTTTTCTCTTAATATTGCAAAATAACTTATCACACTTGAAGGTCGAACTTCTCTTATGTTTTAAAGACCTCCAGCCCATTTGAGTGTCAAAAGAGCCAGGAGGCTGATTCATGGCAAGTCACCTAACTTATGTGTTAATCTGCACAACTGTGACATATTTTTTAAAATACTTTGATGTTCAGATTTTTATTTTTTCAAGTTTTTATTATCTCACATTATGCATAGTTTCGTTATGACATTTTATACATGTCTATAATGTACTTTATACTTATTCTGTATTATCTTCTCATTCCTCTCCCACTGATTTCCTGCCTCTTCCTGAAAAAGTCCTCTCTTTCGTGTGTGTGTGTGTGTGTGTGTGTGTGTGTGTGTGTGTGTGAGACACCTAATAAATTTAATTAGTGTTACTTTACAGCAGCATGGATGACAGATTAGTTAGGTTATTTCCAGGAGCGAATTTCCAGTGCTATACTGTTGAAGAAAGTGTTTTTCCCAGTCTTCCCCTGCCAAAGCCACTAATTGCCTACAATTTGTGAGTCTTTAGGGATGAGAGGACCTTGTGAGCCCTCCTTTTCATGACAGTGTTTCTAGGCCCAGTCTTGTGCAGGTAATCACAGCAGCTAAAAATTCAGAAGTTCAGAAGTACGATGACTGTATCATATACATTGTGTGTGTGTGACTTCTGGAATCCAGAAGCGTTTGCATGCTGTGCCACTCACTGAACGATATTTTCATCCCCTATTGTGTTTTTTAACTTATTTATTAATAATTAGATGCAGTGTATGAGCAAATCTCTTTGTGTGTGTGTGTGTGTGTGTGTGTGTGTGTGTTGCTGTTAAGAGGGGCGTTGTCTCTGGATATTCTCCCTCACCATGACTCTTACAATTTTCCATCCCCTCTTCTGCAAAGTTCTCTTAGTCATGGTGTTGAGATCTTAAGAGCCTCTGGATTGGACTCTGTTGGGTATCCCTGGTATCTGTCTCCATTACCCTTTCATGGGTTGTCTGACTTGCAGTGGAGGTAGTTCTCTCGCTCATCTCACCACTTCCTTAAAGGTTTCCTTTGGGCCCTGTTTGGTAAGTCAGGAGTGGTTCATGTCCTGCCTGGTTGTCAGCCATCATCACAGGTCCTGTTGGTGGAATTGGTGGTCCATGGTTCTTGCTGCCTTCTGAAAAATACAAAGAGAATCTCCAATGGGGAGTCAGATCAGTATAGGTTAAATGAGATAAACATTGTTAATATGGTGAGATTCTATGGGTGTAGCCTCTCTGTAGACCTCAGGGGTTTTCTTTGGAGTCCAGGTTCTTGGTCTCCATAAGAGTTTGCCTTGGTTCCCAGTTCCAGCAATGGGTTCCTTTGCCACTGAGCAGATCTCTTAGCCAATCAGCAAGCAGGCTATTGATTACCCACCTAGGTTGCACATATGAGACTTTCTTGGCTTGCTGGTCTCTGCCCTATAGCAGTGTACTTAGCATTCTCGTAATATTGATTGGGGCTGTATATTATCGTTCTCTGCTTTCTCCAAATATCATTGGCCAATTTCCCCTGACAGCTCATGTTACGCCTTCCAGCACTACATAGGCTATCCAGCAGGGTCTCTAGGTTTTGTGTGATGGCAATCTGTGGTATCTTCAGCGATAGGGTCTTATCTTTTGCCTGGGACAGGTATTCAAGAGCTTTGTCGATTACCTTGTCTTGTTTGGGGGGACCTCAAGGGTCTCTTCAAATAACAGCTCTGTGTGGGAGGTAACCAATCACTGGGATAGGGAGCCATAGGCCAGAGCCACTTGTCTTGGGGTTAGGCTTCCTCCCACCTTCCTCAGGGCCCTTCTTACCAGATGATGCGCCCAGCTTCCTTGAGAATTTACTGTATGAAAATATGGCTTTTATGGTATCAATTCATTATGGGTTTAGATCAGTGTATATCTTCTCCCTTCTTCCATCACCCCTTCCAATTTCTTCTATCCCTTTTGTATGTCTCTCACTTTACCTGTCAGGTTTGCTTACTATTCAAGCTCAACATGGTTAGGGACCTCAGATGAGGGAGAATATGTGGCCTTTGTCTCTCTGTTCTTGTGTGAGTGTGCGAAGTATGATCTGTTCTAATTCGGTCCGCTTTTCTTTAAGTTTTATTATGTCATTTTTTCCTTACTGCTGAGTACAGTTCCATAGTGTATATGTACCACAATTTTGATATCCATTCGTCCAATGATGAGCATTTGGGTTGATTCTAATTCTTAACTATTATGAATTGGGCCACTTATAAACATGGTTGAGCAGATGTCTCTGTGCTGAAGCAAGGAATTGTCTTGTTTGTTTGTTTGTTTGTTTG
This sequence comes from Zapus hudsonius, assembly GCA_004024765.1. Classification (NCBI taxonomy): domain Eukaryota; kingdom Metazoa; phylum Chordata; class Mammalia; order Rodentia; family Dipodidae; genus Zapus; species Zapus hudsonius. The sequence goes on along the minus strand of PVHP010005167.1, from coordinate 34,966 downwards.
TTTGTTTTTTCGAGGTAGGGTCTCACTCTAGTCCAGGCTGACCTGGAATTCACTATGTAGTCTCAGGCTGGCCTCAAACTCAAGACGATCCTCCTACTTCTGCCTCCCGAGTGCTGGGATTAAAGGTGTGCGCCACCCCGCCCGGCTAAAGCAAGGAATCTTGAGGGTTGATGCCTAGAAGAGGGACAGCTGGGTCTCTTGGGAGCCCTTTGTGTATCTTTTTCAGGATCCTCCACACTGCTTTCCATAGTGGTTGTGAAAGTTTGCAATCCCACCAGCAGTGAAGGAGGGTTCCTTTTTCCCTGCATCCTCGCCAACATCTATTGTTGGTAGATTTTTTTAATAGTTGCCATTCTGACTGGCGTGAGGTAGAAGCTCATTTTTGTTTTGATTTGTATTTCCCTGATGATTAAGGATGATGAACATTTTCTTAAATTAGAATTGGCCATTTGTGTTTCTTCCTCTTTGAATTCCCTGTTGAGTTCAGTGCCCCATTTTGTGAGAGGGCTGTTTGATTTTTTTATTACTTAATTTTTTGAGTTCTTTGTAGGTTCTAGATATTAGGCCTCTGTCTGTGGTGTAGCTGGTGAAGATTTTCTCCCAGTCTGATGGTGGTCTGTTGGCTGAGTATGGTATGATTGTTAGAAGCTTTTTAGCTTGATGAAATCCCATTGGCTAAGTGATATTTTTTTTATTGAGTTTACTGTTGAGGTAAAATGCTCATTTCTGGATTACAATATCTTTGAAACAAGGGAAGCATGTTCCTTCATCAGAGTTTCAGAAAATACTGGAAATTTAAGAATACTTGTTATCTTTCAAAGGTATAATTTCTATTACTCACTATATCATCCAATTTCCTAGGCTTTGGGGATACAGAGAAAAATAGTCAAGAGGGGATAATCGATGTAGACTCTGCCATGGATTATACTCATGTTGGCTGGGACTCTAGTATGACAGACATTTAAGATGAAGTGAAGCACAGCATGTAAGAACTTGATGTATATGAGTTAGACGTGAAGGGATCAGGGGACATTCGCTTCTTTTCATTATGGCCGTATAAATTCTGGTCTCCTGGACATTGAGACTGGAACAAGTCCTACCTGTCCCCTAGCCTAGCCTCAGGAAGCTGGGGAAATAGATTGAGTTGTGTTCCTCATAGGTACTTACAGAGGAAACATTGAGAAATGTTGTAATAATTGAAAAGAAATATTTTCCATGGAACTTAGCCTAGATGGAATTGAATGTTCTAGAAGTTTTTATGACTTGATTTTTTTTTTTTTTCCGAGGTAGGGTCTCACTCTAGCCCAGGCTGACTTGGACTTCACTATGTAGTCTCAGGGTGGCCTTGAACTCAAGACAATCCTCCTACCTCTGCCTCCCGAGTGCTGGGATTAAAGGCGTGCGCCACCACGCCCGGCTATGACTTAATCTTTAATACAGCCTATTATTCCTCCCTCTACTTGTCTTTTCCTTGGAAGAGCAAAAGTAGGACGGCTTTCAACAAGTAAAAAAAGAAAAATCCTGCAGGCAGGCCCTTAGAGAAAAGAAGGCTTTTCTTTCTCAGCTTATGTGTGAGGGAGGTGAGGGAACCTGCAGAAGCCCCAGCTGCAGTAGGAGGTGAGACTGCAGTAAACTCCCAGCATTTGCCTGAGATAGTTAAATCGTCTTTAGGTTTCCCTCACAATGTTAGCAAGCAAAGTGAGTCTATCTATAAACCATATTTGAGTGATTCACACATCAGTGCACATCAGTGTGCAAACTTGATGGCGCTGACTGCAGAAAAATACTGGAAAATAAAATGTATTCTGTCCAGGCAGCTTACTTACCTTTCTAGCAAGAAATAATTTCATTTCCTCAAAATGAACAAATGACCAGTGCCTTTCTTCCACTATTTGTTTTAGAGAGACAGAGAGAAAGGTATAATTGCATTAGGGCCTCTTGCCACTGTAAGTGAACTCCAGACTTATGTACCCTTTTATGCATCTGGCTTTACATGGTTATTGGGGAACTGAATCCAGACTGTCAAGCTTTAAAGTAAGTGAGTGACTCCCCAACCCCCATTTCTTCCACTTCTCACACACTTTGCTTTGTTAACTGTTTTTCCTTACAGCAATATAAATAAACAAAGGAAGGTTGCTTGGGCTGCCAGATAACATACTATTTCCTTTTTATATAGAATGTATTTCTTTTATTTTTTTTTAATAGGATGTATTTTTCAATCAGATTTTTAAATTATGTTGATGGTTTGTATTTCATTAGGCAAAGAAGAGTCTCCATCAAAGGTTTTGGGCAGATTGGAGCTAGCCAACTTGGAAACTAAGGTATGACTAATGATTTATTCTTGCTGAACTATAGGTGATATCTACCATTCCACCATGCTTAGGTACATACATGCACAGACATGTATGTATATACTTAAGCAGGTTTGTTGTCACTGTTCTCACTCTACTTCTAATGCTTAGTATAGTTATTGGCATACCTTCTGTGGTTAACAAAAGCTGAGAACCTCAATAATCTTAGTAAACAGTTCTATCAATTCCATCTCCTCAAGCCAGAAATGAAATCTCCTTCAGCTTCCCTGTCTCATTCATTGCACAGGTTTCATTTCTAAGATAGATCACAAATACATGAGTTTCCATTTCTGTTAGCTACTTTCTTCATCTAAGCCACTGATTTAGTAGCTTCCCATTAGACTTCAGTTTCTGCTCCTCAGTCAAGCCATGCAGGTTGTCTGTTGTCTCTAACAGAAATTATGTCTTGTTATTGCTATGGTTACAATTTCCCATAGCTTCCTATCACATTTCTAATAAAACGTTTCTTCTCTTATGGTTTGTACCATACACACTTTAGTTTGTATATCCCCTTTCCAGCCTAATTCCATGACACCCTCTAACTGCACATAAATAGATTGTAGCTGTGGGCTGTATTGAGATTTAAGCGTGTCAGGGGAAAGGAGCCAGTCAGAAAGAGCAATATGTGTTGTACTAAGCAGAATTTTATCTTTGCAGAAGCGTTGATGCTGAAGGTTTTAATTTGTTTTTAAAGACTGACGTATTCATTTTTTCAACTTAGTGTGAAAGTGGATTTTCACATTGTTCAGGATACTGGACAGTATTGTCTAGATCACTGGCAGTGCGTGTAGTCTCACCTCCTTGTTGTAAAATCCTCAGTTAAGCTATTTTTATGGTGCTTTTGGATTTTTTTAGACATTTGTGCCTTCAGAAGAAGAGAAAAATCATGAAATTTCAGCAGTAGCAGAAAGTCCCTGTGTTGGACGACTAAGTGGAATTGGTGAGCTCCTTTTAGCAGTTATGTTGTTGTTCTTTCACTGCGGCTTAGAAGCAATTTCCATAAGGAACTACTGACAGATTGTGAAGTTGCTTCTCAAAAGAGGGACTTCTTTATTCTTATTCTTGCCTTTATAATGAATGCATTTTCTGTTTTAAATGAGGTAATTGTTTAAATCTGATATCTCCAAATAATGGAGGCAGAAATATAGCTGTTTTGAGGCAGGTGTTTTTTCCCACGTGTTTCTCCATGGCCCTGCTGGCCCTTCCTGGGGCCATTGCAGCTCATTTCCCAAAGGTGAATCTACACTCATTGGCCCACTTGGCCCAGTGACAGCACAAACCTTCTCTCAACTTCCAGCATCTTCTCTGTCTGTACAGCCTTCTTCATTGCCCACTGCAGAGATTTTAGGGTAAAGCCTCAAAAAAATTATTGAGGATCCCATAGAGCTTTACTCTATGGATTTACCTGTTGGCATTGGCCCAGTAAGACCCTAACTTTTTATTTTTAATCAGAAAAAGAGAGTGAGTATGGGTGTACCAAGGCCTCTTGCTGCTGCAAATCAACTCTAGATACCTGTGCCACTTTGTGTGTCTAGCTTTAAGTGGGTACTGGGAGATTGAACCTGTGCCATTAGGCTTTGCAAGCAAGTGCCTTTAACCATTGAGCCATTTTCCCAGCCCCTAAAAATTAATTGATTGACTGATTGATTGATTGATTGATTGATAGATGTGGGAAAGGAGAAACAGAGACAGAATGGGCCCACCAGGTAAACAAACTCCAGATGCTTGCACCACTTTGTGCATCTGTGGGTACTAGGGAATCGAACGCAGGCATTCAGGCTTTACAAAGAAGTGTCTTTAACCACTGAGCCATCTCTCCATCCCTAATTTTTTTAATGAGATAAATATTAGATCAATATAATGAACTGTAAGTTGATAAAAGTCAAATTAATCCATGGTACATTTTTTTAATGGAATATGGCTAGATTTCACAAAACAAAATTCAATGAGAAAAGCAGCATCATTGTACACGTCTGTAAATCTTTAAATATTGCTTAGTGCGAATCGACTGGTTTTCCTTTCTGTTTCCGTATTCACTTTGTTGCTATTCATTTTGGTCAAAGTATAAGAACAAAATTAACCATAGATTTAAAGTTAGTTTGGGGCTGGGGGAGTGTTCTGTTCATGATAGTGGTGACAGCCTCACATATTCTAGGCAACTAGATTCCTAGTCCCTCAGTTCAATCTTAGTAGACTCCTCAGTTAATTGTGGATGTAGTTGGGGATATGGATATGTGGCCCTTAAAAACTCTCATAAAGCAAGTAACATCTTAGTATTTATGGACCACTAGTTTGGCCTCATGAACTCCCCTAGGCTGGAGAGGGAATGAGTCTATACCACCTTTTGAAAACCATTAAGGTAAGGAAATAGAAATGAGAAAATAAAGAATAGGTATGAGACAATAAAGAGTTATTTTCAGCCACACATTAAAAAGAAAGTACTGTCCTGCTGGGGCTGGGGCTGGGGCTCAGTGGTAGATTGTGTATATACCACACACAAAGCCCTATGTTCAATTCTCAGTACCAAAGAAGGGTGAAATAGAAAAAAATTATTAGAGACATTTGAACTTTTAAATTTGAAACCAAATTTAAGTCTGTGTGCTCTCCTTCCCTCCCTCCTTTCCTCTCCTTCTCTTTTCTATCTCTCCCAGTGTTGAAATTTCATTGACATCAGGTAGAACAGTCAAGTGACTTGGGTAGAAAATAAAACATCAAACCCTACAAATAATTTCTGAAATGGAATTTATTAGTTCACACAACTAAAAATTCAGGTAAAACATAATGCAAAAACATTCTGGTATCCCCACAAATGTGTCCAGTAGAAGCTAATTTTCTCATCCTCCCAGAGAGGCCATTGCTTTGCCTCAGATCAGAATCCTAAAGAATGTCATTTGCTGGTTACTAAAGTTAAATCAAGTACTCTTCTTGGAATCATACAGTGTTGCAGCCCACAGTCCAGGGTGATGATAGGAGAACAGTTTAAAGTGTACTATCGTCAACTAAGCTCTTTTAAATTGTCTGACAGAACATCCCTTTATCTGGTACTGTGTGAACTAAGGTGCATGTAAAGAGTAAGATGCCGTGCAAGTGAATGGCTCAAACTCAGTCCCCAACCATGGCTAGGATCTGGGGAGCTGGGGAAGGAGAAAGATTAGACATCTGAAACGACCTTAAAACCTTGTCAGCAGAGAAGCATCACTGAAGATGAGTAATCTATCCAAAATGTGAATAGATTTAGCAGTTGTAATGGGCATTGGGCATTTCATAGTACGTAATGTTATTAATTGTCTAGAAAGTAATATGATTTGAATTCTAAAATGTTTTATTCCCAGTTATATTTCAGGCCATTTTACTGTGTTTAGGTATAATTCGGTAAGAGATCTGTTTACATAGAAGGAAGTTGTTAAAAGAAAAATGTGTGTTCTGTCACTGTTGAGTAAAAACAGTAGACCTTGTACTTCAAGTTCCAAAGAATATAAACAGCTCATTGCTGTCTGAGGGGATAAGATCTAGCTTTTCATTTGATAACGTTACTTTTAAATGAACCAGTCTTAGACTGAAGCTTAACAGTTAACATTAAGGTTTTCCACCTTTTCCTAAACTTCAGATGGCCAAGATAGTTAAATCACTCTAGTGACTTAATGGAACAAAGCCATTATTATAAAATGCAAACATTAACCTCCATTGCTTTTCTTATAATAGACAGAACACAGCTTGTAGAAAGAAACAGGGTAGTTTTATAACTCACAAAAGTCACTTAGTGACAGCATATTGTTTAAGTACTCTGAAAATCTTTCAGTATGTTTCTCTGATTTCAGAGACTGTTGTTTGCTTCTTTCTCATTGTTTTTGAACAGCTGAACTACAGAGGGAATCTTTGTTGGTGAAAGAATCACTGAATGTGAGTAACTATAAGGGTTTTTATTTTGTTGGTGGTGGCTTCGTTTGAGAGTAAGTAGGGTGGAGGTAACTAATGAGGGGACAATTCTTTCAGAGTAAGGAGGCCATTTGGTAGCATGCCATGCAAGTTCACTCTGTGAATGGCAGCTTTTACGTGGCCTTCTCCATATTTGTCTACAATCTGTAATGAAAAACTCAGCTTTCTGTTTTTCATTAAAATAGATTTGACAATTGGATTGCGATATCTAAAGTTATCCTGGTACTTGTACACAAAATAGATTTAGTTTGAGAACTAAAGTTCACGTCATGTTTATAGACAGTTACTGAGCTGAAATGGCCATAGCTGCGTATTTTCACACATGTGGCAATCCTTTTGCGCTTAATAGAGGGTTTGTTGTTTGTTTGTTTGTTTTGCTTCAGTTTATTTATAGGAGACCTAAGCCAGGGGTGAATATTTTGTAAAACACTTGCAAATCACAGTCGTCCGCGTCTTCTCCAGTACCTCTAGAGGAACTGGGAGAGCCTGGCTGGCGACAATCAGGCACTGTGGGGTCAGAATGCTTACCTCACCTCATTGATCCATCCTGCTCTGAAGCTATAAAGTGTGCTTGAAGAAAAGGAAAAGCCCTACTTGATGTGGTACAGGTTTGTCCTTTAAAGTTCACAGAAGTTTTCAGCAGCCAGCAGGCTCCCACCTGCCTCATCCCACCTCTGCTGCCAGCTTCTATAGCTGGGACTCAAAAATATGCTAGAATATTTTGACTTTCCTCATATAGTAAAATAAGTGAAATAGAATTGACATGATTTCCCAATCTGGTAATTTTATGACAAAGTACTTCAAAGTTTTTTTTTTGGGGGGGGAGTGTTGGTTTTCTTCTTTGCTTGCTTTTTTTTTTTAATATTTATTCATTTTTTTAAGCAGAGAGAGAGAGAGAGAGAGAGAGACAGAGAGAGAGAGAGAGAGAGAGAGAGAGAGAGAGAGAGCGCACCAGGGCCACCACCTTGTGGCTCTGGCGTATGTGGGTCCTGGGGAATTGAACCTGGGGCCTTAGGCACTGGAGGCAAGTGCCTTATCCACTGAGCCATCTCACCAGCCCTGCTTTTTGTTTTGTTTGTTTTGCATTTGTTTGTTTTTAGAGGTAGAGTCTCACTTTAGCCCAGGCTGACCTGGAATTCACTATGAAGTCTCAGGCTGACCTCGAACTCAAGGTGATTCTCCTACCTCTGCCTCCCAGAGCTAGGATTAAAGGCTTGCATCACCACACCTGGCTCTTTTCTTCTTCTTTTTTTTTTTTTTCAACTTTATGTATTTATTTAAGAGAGAGAGGGAGAGAGAATGGGCATGCCAGGGCTTCCTATCGCAAATGAATTCCAGATAACATGTGCCACTTTATGTGTCTGGCAGTCTGGCATTACATGGGTACTGGGGTATGGAACCCAGGCCTTCAGGCTTTATAGTGCCTTTAACCACTAAGCCATTTCCCTAGCCCTTCTTTGCCTTTTTTAAAATAAATGTCTTTATTATCCATAATTAGATGCATTGTATTAGCAAATCTTACGATGGTACCCATTTCCCTCCTCCCTGTCCCCAAACCACTAGGGATCCTCCTCAGTAGGCATACTGGATCAGTCAGTCCATGAGGTAGGGAGTTATGGATTGCTCTAGAGGTAGCCAGTCGTCCCCCACTTTGTATGTTGTTGCTGAGGGGGGCAATGTCTCTGAATATTCCCCCCACCATGGACCCCCTCTTCCACTCATTTCCCTGAGTCATGGTGGGTGAATTTTAAGTCTGCTTTATTGTTGAGATTTTAAGTGTCTCTGGACTCCTACTTTGGGTTGTGTTGGGTATTGTTAGTATCTGTCTCCATTGACCTATTCTGGATTATCTGACTTGCTGTGGTGATAGGTCTCTTGTTTATCTCACCACTTTCTCAGGTTTCATTTGAGGCCTGATGATAGGCCAGGGGTGGTTCATCTCTTACCAGGATGTCAGCCATCTTCCCATGACTTGTTGGTTGCATTAGGTTAACCATGGCTCTGTCACTGCCTTCTGCAAAACACAAACAGAATCTCCATCGGAGAGTGAGATCAGTGTAGGTTAGATGAGACAAACATTGCTAATTTGGCAAGATTCTAATGGCTGTAGCCTCTATGTAGCTCTCTGGTAGTGGGAATTTCCCCTTGAAGCCTAGGTTCTTGGTCCCCATAAGATTTGGCCAGTTAAGGGTTCCTTGTCACTGAGCAGATCTCTTAGCCAATCTGAAAGCTGTTGATAACCCACCTAGGCTTTGCGTCTCTATTGCACAGGTGAGCACTTCTTGACTTGCCAGTCTCTTCCATACAGCAGTGTGCTCAGCATTCTCATGACATCGGTCTGAATTGTATATCAGTGGTCTCTGCTTTCTCCAAATATTATTGACCAATTTCCCCTGGCAGCTCATGTAGCGCCTTCCAGCACTCTACATGCTACCATGTGGGAGCTGGTTACCATTCTGGATCTAGCAGGGTCTTCTAGAACCAGAGAATGTGTCATGACTTCCTGTGGTTTCTCCAGCAATAGGGTCTCACCTTTGGCCTGGGGTGGGTATTCAAGAACTTTGACAAAAGACTATCTTGTTTGGGGGACCTCATGAGTCTCTTTGATCAATAGCTCAGTGTGGGAAGGAATAATGACTGGGACAGGGAGTTGCAGACCTGATCAATTTTTCATGGGGTTTTCTATTCATGGCCCCTCTTACTTGGCAATGCCCTCAGCTTCTTCAGGAACTTACTGTATGAAAGTAAGGAATTTATGGTATTGCTTCATTATTGGTTTAGCTTATTGTATAATTCCCCCCACCCTCCCATTCCTCCTCCCTTCTTTGCCTTTTTGAGATAGGGTCTTGCATTAGAATAGCTAGATAATTGCTGTGTAGATCAGCTGTCCTCCAGCCCTTCAAGAATGGGATTACAAGTGTGTGCCATCACACCTAACTTAAATTTACTAAGTAATAAACTATTGAGAGCTCTTTAAGAAGATGACTCATAGAATTTGACCTTTTTTAAAATTTCACATTTGTCAAAACTTTCAAATTCAAGGACAGTAAACAATGAGGTATAACTTACTACACTGAAACTTCACAAGGAAGATTCTGTTTACTCTTGAGCTTCTGGGTAAGCAGAAAAAACATGTATTCCAGTTCCTTATGGTGTTTGTTATAAACAGCCAGATTATGTAACCCCCTCCCCCTTTTCTTGCCATTATGCTTTATGTGAGATTCTCTCTAACCCTTTTATTGTGTGTTTAGGTTGAAAATTCAGACTCAGGCATAAATGATGACATTCATCACAAATCTCATAGCAAAGGAGGTAAGTTAATGAATTCCATCGTAGTAATTTCAGTATTAATTATAATTGCCATTTGTTGAAGGCTTTCTATGTGCCATTCTCTAAGCTAATTACGTTACAGATTTTTCTCATTTACTTCATATGTTACAATGAATCGAATATTAGACATTGCATTTCTAGTTCAGGAAACTGAAACTTAAGAGAGGTCAGAGGACTCAGCCTTACAGCTTAGAAGTGATATCTTGCTTGCCTTAAATAGCTACTAGAACTTTTCCAGCAGCCTCATAGGGAATTCAGTCCAGAGTTAGCACAAATTATGTTCTCTCCTGTGCTACAGAAGTCTAGCTAAGTGAACATGTGTTAATATTTGATACTGTACAGGTGCTAGCAGATCAGAAGCATCACGTTTGTGTGGGTCAGGTCTCATTGCATACAAATTATTCTTCATAGATAATTCTGTTCTTAACCAACATGTAGAATTCTGTTGGTTCCTGCTAATTTTGATTAACTAGCCAAGAATGGAGACTGTTAATACATTTCCTTTTTAATGTAATGGAATATGTATGATGTAGCCAATTTCATTTCATCTTGTCAAAAGCTGGGCAATCAAACCCAGGCCAGCAGGCTTTGTAAACAAGCACCTTTAACCACTGAGCCATCTCTGCAGCCCTCATGCAACCTGTTTAAACTAAAGCAGGCACTTTAACTGTAATTAATTATAGGAACGCACCACCACACCCAGTTCGGAAAAAGCCTTGAAATCAGCTGTGTAACGGTGTGAAATCTAGTTTTAAGATCCTGGATAAGTTACTTCCTTCCTTGTATCTTGTTTACTCATAGCTAAAAATGCAACTTACCTGATAGCCTGAGAATATTATTTACTGGGAGGCTCATCTCAAAAGTCATTTATGAGCTGGGCATGGTAGTGCACAGCTTTATAAATCCTAGCACTCTTGCAGCAGAGGTTAGGAGGATTGCTGTGAGTTTGAAGCCAGCCTGGGACTACAGAATGAGTTCCAGGTCTGCCTGAGAAAGAGTGAGACTCTACCTCAAAGAATACTAAATAAGTAGTTTTTATGAACTTTCAGCTGCAGTAGCTGTTAGTAATTGGTGCCCAAAGAAAATGGCAAAGTCCCTTCTCCCCACAAACATACCTAAAATACCTCTCGGACTAAAAAATAATGAATATTTCCTTTTTTGTTGTATTTACTACTCAGAGATGCTCACTGGTAGAAAAGGCAGCGCAGAAGCCGTTAACCATCACAGTGTTGAAGCAAATCTTCAAGAGGTGTGTTTTGTCATAAACTTGAGTATTCATATCCTATAAACAAAGAAGGTGTTAGAGGGCTCTGTTTCTTTTTATAAATTATATGGATATATTGAGAATCCTGTATGTCATTTGTACGTATTTAGGTAATTTTGTTTGGAAATGACTGTTATGCAGCCAAAATGCACTTTCATTTGCCACTTTTTATTATTCATACTTAATTTAATCCAAATGTAGATGTTAAAATATTCTAGAATTTCATTAAATTTATGTGTCAACTTACTCTAAATTGTAAAAGCAGATAATTTATGTCCCCCACTTCGGTGGATTTGGTCCAGATTCTGTTGCCTTTAAAATAGACATTTTGAGGCTGGAGAGTTGATTAAGAAGTTAAAGGCACTTGGCTTCAAAGCCTGACAGATTGGGTTCGATTCCCTAGTACCCACTTAAAGCCATATTCACAAGATGGTGCATATGTCAGGAGTTCATTTGTAGTGGCAGGATGCCCTGGCATGCCCATATTCCCCACCCCCCTCTCATTGTCTGCCTCTTTCTTGCTCTCAAATAAAAACATATATGTGGGCATTGTTAATTCCAGGTTGAAGAGGAAGAAAGGCATGTGTCTAAAAGAAAAAGAAAGAAGCATTATCCTTCCTCAGAAGATGAGCTTGGTATTTACATATATTTCTATTTTAGATGTGTTTGAAATTATATTATTTTCATATCCAAAAGTGTTGGGCTATAACTTTGAGGTTGAGACAGGATCTTTTTGAACCTTCTTCTAGAATCTAGATTGCCCTGCAGAAAATCCAACCTTTGGACTTCTCACAAATCTTTGTAATGTGGGCCTGTGACTAAGCCAGGTGACACTGAATTGTGTTCTTTCTATTATGAGCAGTTGACTTGCAGAGCTGGTAAGGTACTTTAGCTGTGGTATATATGGTGACCACTATTCTGTGTAGCATGGATACCCTCTTGGCCTATATGTAACATTGCCATCTGGTAGAGCTTTCTGCAATGATGAAAATGTTTCATTTTTATTTTGTCAATGTAGAAGCTGCTAATGGCTGCTGAGCGTTTGGATATGATCAGTATGGGTGAAAGAATGAATTTTTATGGCTTTCAATTTAATATTTATTTAGAAATTGCTATAGCCCAGCCTGACCTTGAACTCACTCTGTAGCCCAGGCTGTCAAACTCACAGCTCCTGAGAGCTGTGTCTGAACATGTACCCTCCCACACCTGGCAATACTACATGTTGCTATTGACTACATATTTAATATGCAGACGTCTTTCTACTTTAATGTTTGATACAAAGTAGAAATTTAATAAATACTTAATGGAGTGAATGTAACAAAGAATGGACAGATAGTTTTCCCCTTTTTAATTGGGGCATGAAATTATTTTGTATTAATATATCAAAAATATATTTGTATTTTTCAGGACTATAATGGTACTTTATATACATTCCTGTTTTATCTTCACAGTAATCCTGTGAGTTAGGTATTATCACTAATAAATACAGAAATTAAAGTTTTGAGAAAGTATGATTTTTATTTCAACCAAACCTGATTCTGAAAACTGTGGTCTAAGTCACTAAGCTATGTATCTTATAAGGTAACTCATCTGGACATTGAAGTTTAAGTACCTCTGGGAGTTCTGTGAGCACTAAGCCATTTCCAATAAGCTTTGTTGGTATCGTGGGTTTGGGGGTTATTGTTTTACACTGTAGTCCGGGCTGGCCCGGTACTGGAGAGCTTCGTGCCTGTACCTACTGAGTACTGGAATTATAGGCATGCATCACCATGTGCAGCTCACATTTGGAGTTTTATTATATGTTATGTTTTATATATATATATTTTACTCTGTCAAGGCTTAAGTACAATAGTTGGATGCTCAGGTCACAAGACATTTTGAATATATTTAGAATAACTTTTGGCTTCACTGTATCATAAGCCTAAAAAAGAACTGCCTAGAAATAGAACTACGTATTTCATCTTCATTTCGTTTTGTTCTTTTGTGAATTTTGTCTGTTTATAGATGACAGTCCAGATGTCTCGGTTTCCAGAGTAGAAACTGCACAGGGACAGTGTTCAGAACCTGCGGCACGTGACTCAAAGGTACTTAAGATTCACTGTGAACACTTACATGTTGTCATTCCACTATCCACCTTTATGTACCTGTAACAATGATCAGTTTCTTGTCCCCCCAAACAGTTCTACTTATAATTTATAAACAATAGTATATCAGTATTGCAGTTTATATATAAGGGATGCTTGGGTTTTTGCTCAGTGTATTACTTTTTAAGTGTTTCAGATGCTTTCTTTCGAATTATAAAAGTGCTTTTATCACAGATATGCTTGCATTAAAATGTCAAAATACAAGAATAATAATTTTTAGGTATATTGCCTGAAAATGTTAATACACTGCCTACTGTCTAAATTACTTCCTGGCCCTAAAATACAGGGAGTTTCAGGATCAGTCTTACCTGCTGCCCATTTTCCTATGGTCATGTTTTGTCTCAGGACTCAGAAGCAACCCACAGATATTGTATCTTCTATTTCTTTCTTATTCTGGTCCCAGATTTTCCCACTTCCTACTGAAACTCAGTACTCTATAAACTTCTCAGATGGACTAGCTCCATCTCCTTCTCGCTTTCTTTCCCTACTTTATTTTTTACCTACTTTATTCCAAAAGCTTTTGCGTTAGTATATTAAAAATACTGGAGGGGCTGAGGAGATGGCTCAGTGGTTAAAGGTACTTGCTTGGGTTCAGTTCCCCAGTACTTACATAAAGCTGATGCACAAGGTGGTATGTGCATCTAGAGTTTGTTTGTTGTGGGCGAGAGGCCCGTTCTTTTATCAAACAGAAGTCCAGTGTGCTCTCTCTCCATTGTTCTCCAGAGCCCTGGTGTGCCCATTCTCACTCTCTTTCTCTCTGCTCGCTCCCACTCCCCTCCCTCCGATATTTTTAAAAAATATTCAAGCTGATTTCCTAACTCACAGTCTTTTATGTTTTTCCAATAATCAATGAGCTTTAGCTTTTTAACTTTTCAACAGCTAGAGAAGGTAAGGAAAGCAATAAGCTTTTAACTCATTCCTCACTGGTCTTTTCAGAATAATCACAAGATGGGACTAGGTAGAGAAATTTGTAGAGAAGCAGTTTAAAGGAGCATCTTTTCCTCTCAATTTTATGAAAGTTTTTAAAAAATAACACATTCAAATAAAATGTTACATTTAGCAATTGTAAGCACGGGGATGGAGCTCACTGGTACAGTTCCTGCTTGGGATGTAGTAGCTTTGGATTCCATTCATGACAATGTAGAAAAGGAAAAAAAATATATATATATATATATATATATATATATATATATATATATATATGCAGAGATATTTCTAGTATTATGAGATAATATTTTCCTACATGGAAAGTTATGGGCAAAAGCATATATTTAATAGCCCATTTTACAATCAAGATAATCTTTAGATGGTAGTCTGGGAGTGATTAACTATTACAGTTTTCTATGTAATAAGGATGTTTTCATTTTATAGAAGTGATAAAGTCATTTGCTTGTGTGTGACAAGAATAGGTTGTCCTGGACTAAATTTAAAAGGGTCTATAATTAAATGTCCTCATTGCCCTGTTCCTTTTCACAGAGGCACTAATGTCATTGGGTTTTGTAAATATAACGGTAAATACATTCATAGAAATACGCATTTAAATCTTTCTAAACATTTAAATATTTTGGCTTACCTCATGTCAGGTTTTTTCTGCCTAGTAATAAGGACGACAAAGAACTTGTGTTACCCCCTAATGACAGAAGGGTCAGTTTAAGCTTTTTTTTTTTTTTTCTAGTTGTCTGATGGTAGTATAAATGTTCTGTCATGGCATAGTTTTCTTTACAGGAATCGTAAGCCAGTATCTAGTTTGGAAAGGGTTTGTAGGTATTTCTGAGTGGAAAAGTGCTTTTTAGTATGCATATAGACCTGAGTTCATCCCCAAAATTACAAAAAAAAGGAAAAAAATAAGGATTTATAATGGCCCATTAAAGAAGAAAAAAAAGTTAAAAGTAGCAGAAATGAGTGCCTGGCATGATGATACATGCCTGTAATCATAGCTGAGGTAGAAGGATGAACATGAGTTGTAGTTCAGACTGGACTACAGACTGAGTGCAAGGTTAGCGTAAGCTAAAGTAAGACTCAGCTTCAAAAAACAAAACAAGCAGTAACAAAAAAGAAAAAAGCAGAAACACAGGCCCAATTGATAGAATGCCTGCCAAACAAGCATGAGGACCTGAGTTAAGAACTCCAGCACCCACATAAGTCAGGCATGGTGGTGGGGAGGCAGAGATAGGAGGATCCTTGGCTAGCTGGTCTTGCTGAATAGGTGATTCTGTAGTTTAGTAGGAGACCCTCTCTCAAACATATAATGTGAAAGGGGGATTGATTAATCAGTCAACCTTGACCTTTGGTCTCCATATACATATACATGTGCATGCACACATAAGAATACATGTCCACACATCACATATACATAAGCCAAAATTGATTAATAGAAATGATTTTGAATTATATAATAGGTCACTAAAGAAATAAAATGGAAACTTTAGCTTGTTAATTTACCTTGACCATGTCCTACTTTAATTTATATATCATATGTGTTCATTGTGTTATGAACATTTTGAAAAGTCATGCTCAAAGCTTTACAGCTACGGATGTGTACTGTAACTGCTGAGAGGCTCATTGCTCTGAAGCAGTTATCCTCAGATGTCCTCCTTCGCACCTTCCAGCTTATCCCTTTACCACTCCGTAAGAAACGTCTTGCCAATTCCTAGATTTTTTTCCTTTGGAGTTTCTCTCAAAAAGGTAATTAAGTCCATTTTATATGGCGGCAAAAACAAATAAAATTAAACAGAACAACAACAAAAAACCTGCCAAACTTGTCCTTGGCATTTTATATCTAATTTTGCTTTTAAATTTTTTACATATTTTTATTTATTTGTAAGCACAGAGAGAGACGGAGAGAGATTGGGCACACCAGGGCCTTCAGCTACTGTAAACAAACTCCAGATGCATGCACCACTTTGTGCATCTGGCTTTACATGAGTGCTGTGGAATTGAACCTGGATTGTTAGGCTTTGCAGGCAAGTGCCTTAACTGCTGAACTATCTCTCCAGCTCCTGCAATTCTTCGTAAAAGCTGGTTGTTAGTCCCCTGTCTGAAGTATAGGTGAGAAAGATTTTTGCTCTCATTTTGTAGGGTGTGTATTTGCTTTGAAGGTTTCTTTTGCTGTGCAGAATCTTAAATTTCATGTGTCCCATTTGTTGTTCTGTTTCTTGTGCTATTGCAGTCTAGCTCAAAGGGTTCTTCCTATGTCTGTATCCTAGAGTGTGTCCCTATTTTTTCCTCTAGCACTTTGTATGTTTCTGGTTTTAGACCGAGGTCTTTGACCTATTTTATTTGGTACCTGGGCTTTTTATTGTTGTTTTGCTTGTTTTGGTTTTGGTGGGGGTTGTTTGGTTGGTTGCTTGGTGTGTTTGTTTGTTTGTTTGTTTGTTTGTTTGTTTTTTGAGGTAGGATCTCCCTCTAGCCCAGGCTGATCTGAAATTCCCTATGTAGTCTCAGGGTGGCCTCAAACTCATGACAGTCCTCCTACCTTTACTCCCAATTGCTTGGATTAAAGGCATGTGCCAGTACACGCTTTTATTTGATATCTGTACAGCGAGAGTGGTATGGATCTACTTTCATTCTTCTGTAGGTGGATATCCAGTTTTGCAAGGACCATTTGTTGAATAAGCTGTCTTTTTTCCACTGAGTATTTTTGGCTCCTTTGTCAGAGATTGGGTAGCCGAAGCAGTGTGGACTGAACTTCTGAGTCCTCTGTTCTGTTCTATTGACCTGATTGTCTGTGCCAGTAATATGCTTTATCACTATTGCTCTGCAGTTGATCAGTTCAATTTGTATTTATCTCAGCTCCTGTTGTATGCATGTCTTCTGAGGTTTGGTCTCTTGAATTAATCCCAGAGTTCTTGGAAATACTGGACATAGCCTTTAATTCTTTTATTCTTTTTATGAGTCTGTGTAAACTTTGTCTTCACTTTGTCTTCCTTCCCTGAGATCCATGCTGCACGATCATGTTTGTCAGTATTGCATTCTGATACAGGTTTATTTGATTGACCATGTCTTTCATTTCCATATTTTATGATTCTTTTTCAGCATTTACCTTTCTAAATTTTTCCTCCATACTTATAACCTTTTTCTCTAGTTTACTTTTGAGATTCACTTTGAGATTGTCTTGTCCAGATCTTCCATTTGTTTAGGTGATAGCCTATTTGAGTAGTTTACATGGTTGTAATTGTTTTTGGAAGTAGAACTCTGAATTCTTTATCTGACACTTCCACTATCTTGTGTTCTGTTTCCATTGTGGGGAGGTGGGTATCAGTTGTGGCCTATTGGCCCTTACTGTTTTAAGTGTCTTTGTTGTGACCTGGGCATTTGTGGAAATGGATGTTTTCCCCCATTATTTGTTCCCTTTTTTTTTCTTGCATTCAATATAATTATTTCTTTTGTCCTAGGTAAATCTTTTAGTTTCACTTTGATGTTTCTATGAGTTGTTTTTTTCTTTTTTAAAATTGGGTAGTCTTAGCATCCTGAAGATTTGTTGGTATTTGATTTTTCTCAGTTGAATGGTAAGCTTCTGTGTTACCATTCTGTGTCCTTTGGATAACTTAAGAGTTAACATATAATTCTCTACATTAGTGCCAACATGCTGTTAGAGTGGCTCTACTACTAGGGCTTTGCCAACCACATTCACCATCAGTATTAACACAGATCAGAGAACCACAAGAGCCAAAACAGTAGGTCTAAAGAAAATGAGAGTAAGAAGAAAGGAACAACAAGGAGAAAAGAAAAGATATAAACAAGGTAAAACAAAACAAAAAACAGAAACCAAACAAATATAATAAAAGGGGGAAAAAAAAGAATAACAGTCCAACAACAAAACCACTAAAGGATCCCACTGTGGTAGCTTAAGAGGCTGAGTTTCTCTGCAACTGAGCCAGCTGTCCTTAGCAACAGGGCTCAGAGTTCCCAGCTCCTCAAGGGAATGCTATCCAGGGCTGGTGTTAGCTTGACGGGCTTGGTTCCTGTCAATAGCAATGTAGCTCAAGGCTACCTATTCTCCGAGGGGATATTTACCATTGCTAGCTTTAGGCACTGAGCTCACCCATATGTACTGCATGGACTAAGAACAGCTGTTGGTATTACAAGTCTGGGCTTTGGATGTTTCCTTAAGCTGATCTTGTAGTAGGCTAGGGAAAAAGTCTTTGCTGCTGCCTGAGGGAAGCTGTGGAGAAACCTCATGGAGGGGTCTCTGGTCAGTTGATGCTGGGACTCAGATATTGCCCCTTCTTGTTCTCAGGTATATCTTTAATCTATACCGGGTGGTTGAGTCATTGCAGCAGTGTTTGAGGCTGAGAATTTTCCCACATGGATTATAGTTATTGCTCTACCTGTCCTAGAGTTGGCACTGGTAGTTTACCTGGGCAGAGAAACCTCCCTAAAGAGCCTCTGTTCATTTCTGTGTTCTCCTATTCTGTCAAACGTGTCTTATATCATGCCATCTTACCATGAAGGTCTCCATAGTTACTTTTTTTTGTCTTTATTATCCATAATTACATTCATGTATGAGCAATCTTGTGATGGTAGCTGCATTACACTCCTCCCTGTCCGCAACCCACTGGGGACCCTACTTGTGGGTGTACTGGATCAGTCCCTGGGGTAGGGGGTTATAAATAGCACAGCAGGTAGCCAGGCCCCCCCCTTTGTGTGTAGTTGTTAAGGGGGGCAATCAGTGAGTCTGGATATTCTCCCCTCCCATGGCTCTTACAATCTTTCCGGCCCCTAAGTTCTCTGAGACATGGTGGGTGAGTTTTAAGTCTGCTTTATTGTTGAGATCTTAAGTGTCTCTGGACATCTGCCTTGGGTTGTGTTGGGTATCATGGGTGTCTGTCTCACTGACCTATCCTGGGTTATCTTACTTGCTGTGGTGATATGCCTCATGTTTATTACGACACTTTCTCAAAGGTTCCATCTGGGGCCTACACGACAGGCCTGGTGTGATTCATCTCATGCTGGGATGTCAGCCATCATCCTGTGGTTTGTTGGTAGAGTTGGATTGACCAAGGCTCTCTCACTGCCCTCTGGAAAATACAAACAGAATCTCTATCAGAAAGTGAGATCAGTACAGGTTAAATGAGACACACATTACTAATTCTGTTTGTTGGGTACAGCCTCTCTGTAGTTCTCTGGTAGTAGGAAGATCCCCTTGGAGCCCAAGTTTTTGGTCTTCCTAGGGTTTTGCCCTGGATCCCAATTCAGTTGTCAATTGTCACTGAGTAGATTTCTTGGTCAATTTGAAAGCTGTTGATTACCCCCAAAGTTTTGGTGCTGCTATTGCACAAGTGATGACTACTTGAATCGTTGATCTCTCCCATAAAACAGTGTGTTCAGCATTCTCATGACCTCAGTTCTGAATTTTATATCAGTGGTCTCTGCTTTCTCCATACATCATTGACCAATTTTCCCTGGCAGCTCGTGTACCACCTACCGGCACTACACATGCTACCATCTGTGAGCTGGTTACCATTCTGGATTTTGCAGGATTTCTCAGTGTTGTGCAATGACTTACTGTGGTTTCTTCAGCACTAGGATCTTATCTTTGGCCTGGGGTAGGTATTCAAGAGCTTTGACAGAAGTCTGTCTTGTTTTGGAGACCTCATGGGTATCTTTGATCAACAGCTCAATGTGGGAAGGAACCAGTAACTGGGACAGAGAGTTGCAGGTCTGATCAATTTTTAATGGAGTTAGGTCTCCTTCCATTTTATTCATGGCCCCTCTTACCAGGCAATGTCCACAATGTCCTCAGGAGATTACTGTGTGTAAGGATTTTGTGATACAGATTCAATATTCATTTAGCTTATTGTATAAGTCCTCCCACACTCCCATCCCTCCCCCCCATTCCTTCCATCCCCTTTTAGAAAGTCTCGCATTCCACCTGTCACGTTCCCTTAGAGTTTAAGCTTAACCTACTTAGGAACTCCATATGAGGAAGAATATGCAGCATTTGACTTTTTGTTCTTGTGTGAGTTCGCGAAATATAATCTGCTACAAGTCTTTCCACTTTACTATAAATTTCATTATGTCATTCATCCTTTCAACTGAGTAGAATTCCATTTTGTAAATGTACCACAACTTTGATAACATCTATTGATGGGCATTTGGGTTAATTCCAATTCTTAGCTATTATGAATTGAGCTGCAATAAACATGGTTGAGCAAATGCTTTTATGCTGAGGCATGAAATCTCAAGGGTAGATGCCTAATCGAGGGATAGCTGGGTCCATTGATAGCTCTATCTCTATTCTATTCAGGAGTCTCCACACTGCTTTCCACAGTGGTTGTACTAGTTTGTACTCCCACCAGCAGTGAATGAGGGTTCCTTCTTCCTGCATCCTTGCCAGCATCTATTGTTGTTCAATATTTTTTTTGTAAAATATTTTATTTATTCATTTTCAAGGAGAGAGAGAGAGAGAGATAGAGAGAGAGAGAGAGAGAATATGCACCAGGGCCACCACCTTGTGGGTCTGGCTTATGTGGGTCCTGGGGAATTGAACCCAGGGCCTTAGGCACTGGAGGCAAGTGCCTTAACCGCTGAGCCATCTCTCCAGCCCATGTTGTTCGATATTTTAATGATTGCCATTCTGACTGGAGTAAGGTGGACTCTCATTGTACTTTGATTTGCATTTCCCTGATGATTAAAGATGATGAACACTTTCTTAAGTGAGAATTTGACTTTTGTGTTTCCTCCTCTGTGAATTCTCTATTGAGATCAATGCCCCATTTTGTAAGGCGGCTATTTGATTTTTTTATTATTTAGTATTTTGAGTTCTTTGTAAGTTATTAGACCTGTCTGTGTCATAGCTGGCAAAAATTATCTCCCAGTGTGATAGTGGTCCATTGGCCCTGAGTATGGCATTTTTGTCTGTATAGAAGGTTTTAAGCTTGATGATATCCCATTGGTTAAGTGATTGTTGTACTTCCTAGGCTACGGAGGTTTGTTCAGGAAGTTTTTCCCTACCCCTATCTCGTGGATAGTTCCTCCTATTTTTTCTTCCAGGGTTTTCAGAGTTTCAGCTCTTATGTTGAGGTCTCTAATCCATTTGGAGTTGATTTTTGTGGTCTATTTTAGTTTTTTTCCAAGTATTAATCCAATTTGTCTAGCACCATTTGTTGAAGATGCTATCTTTACACCAATAAACATTATTGGCACCTTTGTTGAAGATTAAGTAACTATAGTTAGTCGAACTAAGGGCAGGGTCTTCAATTATGTTTCATTGGTCGGTCTGTCTGTTTTTATTCCAGTACCATGCTGTTTTTGTTACTATGGCTTTGTAGCATTTCTTTAGATCAGGAATAGTGATAACCTCCTGAGGAAGTATTTTTACTAAAGATAGATTTGGCTATCCAAGCCCTTTTGCCATTCCAAATAAATTTTGAGATTATTTTTTCTATGTCTGTAAAGAATGAGGCTAAGATTTTTATTGGCACAGCATTGAATCTGTATATTGCTTTTGGAAGAATTGTCATTTTTACTATATTCTACCTATCCAGGAGCTTGGAATATCGTTCCATCTTTTTACATCCTCCTCTATTTCTTTCTTGAGCATTTTAATATTTTCATAGTATAACTCTTTCTCTTCCTTGGTTAGTGATATTCCAAGGTATTTGATTTTTTTTTTTGAGGCTATTGAAAACAGGACAGTCTCTCTGATTTCTTTTTCTGTATGTATATCATCTGCATACAAGAAGGGTACTGATTTTTGTGTGTAACTTTTATATCCTGCCACTTTGCTGAAGGAGTTTATTACCTTTAGTTTACTGATAATATTCTTCATGTCTATTTGGGTCCAATCTGTATCCCTTTGATGCCTTTCTCTTGTCTTATTGCTTGGGCTAGAACTCCAAGAACTATGTTGAAAAGAATTGGTGATAGTGGACACCCCTATCTTGTTCCTGATTCTAGTGGGAACTCCTTGAGTATTTCCCTATTGAGTGTGATTTGGGCTTTAGGATTTTTTTATATTGCCTTTATTATGTTGAGGTATAAGCCATCTATGCCCAGTCTCTAGTGTTTTGATCATGAAGTAGTGTTGAATTTTTTCTCTGTGTCAGTTGAGATGACCTTGTGGTTTTTGTTCTTGAGTCTGTTATTCCTGTGATGAAGCCTCCCTGGTCTACTTGAATAATATTTTTGATGTGTTATTTTATCTGGTTTGTGAGGATTTTGTTCAGTAAATTTGCATCTAAGTTCATCAGGTATATAGGTCTGTGATTTTCCTTTCTTGTGTCTTTGTCAGGTTCAGGGATTAGTGTGATGCTACCTTCATAGAAGGATTTTGGAAGCATTCCTCTTTTGTTAGAATAAGAAGCTTTAGAAAGAGTGGGTAAAATTCAAGGATGAAAGTTTGATAGAATTTGGATAAAAATCCATCTGGTCCAGAACTTTCCCTTGTGGGGAGGTTCTTGATTACATTTTCAATCTCCTTGGATGTGATAGGCAGTGGGCAGGGTTCCTCCCTTCCCTTTAGGGGGCAGTGCTGTGCCCGCAGGGAGCTCACAGGACTGGGTTCCTCCTTCCCTCCAGGTGGCAGTGCTGAGTACTCCCTCTACACGCTGTCCATGTTACCCACTTTTTTAGATATGTGTAGACCTGGGTAAATGTGGCCCAGACATGCTTGCTTTGTCTTGTTCCAGTGGCTGTGTGGGGCCTTTGCTCCCCTTCTCTGTTGGCTGCTGATGTCTCAGTGATAGTTCCTGCTGGAACAGGTTTTAGAGCTTGTATGGTTGCTTCTTAAAAAGCATTTCCAATGAACTATTTTAAAAACAACTAGGTAATTGTTATTGAGGAAAACTTTAGCAGCCTAAATGAAGTTGGAGTTAAACCTGAAGGTGAAACCTTTTGTCCTGTTAAACTTCTCTGTAGGAAGAGAACTCTGGAGATCTGGAGGAATTCTGTAAAACCAGTTCCAGAACTAGCAGCACCACCTCAACATTTGTGGAAGAAAAGGGTGAGTGAAAGTTGTGCTCAGGTATGCTGAGAGGCTGCTGATCCTGCAGATTGAGCTCCTCTCTTGCTAACGTCACCACTGGCCGTTTTATACAGCCTCATGCTGTTCTTAGAGTCTCTTGTTTCTAAGTTCACTATTATTCAGCTTAGCAGGCTTTTTTAATGTGTATTTATTATTTAGGTGGTAGGGGGCAGAGAGAGAGAGAATGAGAATGAGTTCACCAGGAACTTTAGCCACTGCAAACAAGCTCTAGATGCATGTGCCATTTTTTCCATCTGGCTTTTCTTGGGTACTGGGGAATAGAACCTGAGTCTGTTTTACAGGGAAGTGCCTTAACCACTGAGCCATCTCTTCAGTCCCAAGCTCAGCAGTTTTAATGATGGTGTCATATAAATCAAGTGTATCTATGTGCATGTGTGTGGTGCAATTTTGGGAGTCCTCTGAATAGTGATGGAAGCTGACCGTGGTTTCTAGCCGTACCATGAGCTGTGTCTTTTCTGTAGATGAATTTAGCAGTAATGAGGCTACTGGAGAAAAGGCAGAGCCCAATGAAGACGACAGTGTCAGATCACAGGAGGTGAGAACTCTGTTTACTATTTACTAATTCAAAATGATTAGCATTGTGTCATTAGCTCTATGTAAAGTTGAAAGTATTCTGAGACCTTTGATGGTGCCATGGGCAGCTTTTTATAACTACACTTTTATGTCATGCTGAGCTCATAGATTCACCTTTGTTCCTTCCAAACATCCTATGAGACCTACTTACATAGTGAGCACTGCAGGAGGAAATGAGATGATGGGAGCTCCAGCAGGGAGGGTCATGAAACAATGTCACAAGCTCCTGGGAAGCTGCAAGCACAGAGACCATGCCAGTCCTGCCCACTTCAAGCCTAATTGGGTGTGCGGGGAGCCTGTGGGCCAGAGAATGACAGAGATCTGAGACAGAGCCCCTGAATCCAGGAGCACAACCTGTGTACTAGGTACTGCGTAGTCTGCCAGTTGTTTAGTGCTTGCTTTTCAAGAGAAACTTATTTTGTGTATGACACAGCATTTCTTACCCCCACCCAAGAAAACGAGCTAAATCCTGGCTTAAATGAGCAGATATGGTTCTTGTAGAAGAGACAGAGCTTATGGAGTACCTTACTTACTACCATTATTCCTCAGGACTTTGGGGCCCCCAGGACAGTTACCAGTGCTTATCTGCCCAGGGGACCGCGATAACATCACACCAAAGCTAGGACTTGATTCCTCCTAGCAGGAAACTCCAATTCTCAGTTTGAAAAAGTAAACTATTAGGAGAATAGAGAGTAAATTATTTGCACTTCAATGATTTTTTTTTCATTTTCTTAGGAAGATCAACCAATAATTATTAAAAGGAAAAGAGGAAGACCTCGCAAATACCCAACAGAGGCAGCATTAAAAATGAGTAAGTGTTTGCTATATTCTCAGTCCACACTCAAGGAATTTCCAAACTGCTTTTTAAATGAATTATTATTTTCTTTTTTTAGAAGACAACACCAAAACAGATACTAGCACCATCACTGTAAGTAATTGTGAAAGATGAGAAGACAGCCCTTCACATGCTTGCTCTTGGCCTGTAAATAATACACTGCAATGGCTAGTATTGTGAGCTGCTTTGGTTTTTTAAATACTTGAAAAGTTTAAAAGATTTTCTTAAAACATGAGATAACTATTTGGATAGTGTCATGATTAGTAGTGTTTTCCTGTAAACAGAATTATATTAGCTATTCTTCAACTAATTCCATCCCCATTTAGACAATGTAAAATTACATAGAAACTTAGCTTCCTGTGGTCACCCTTGGTTAAAATGCAGCAATTCTGGGGCTAGGACTATAGCTCAGTCAGTGAAGTTAGGATCTGAGTTCAATCCTTGTACCCACATGATGCCAGGCCTAACATGTGCCTGTAATCCCTGCCCTGGGGAAGCACAGACAGGACATCCCTGGAGCATGCTAACCAGCCAGTCTAGCCTAACTTGGTGGCTCCAGGCCACTCGACAGACCCTTTCTGTCTCAGTAAGAGATGGACAGCATAAACCTCAGAGTTTCTGTCCATGATTTTTATAGAATTGTTTCACACTAAAATATGCACTGATTTCAGTGCATGAGCGTCCTCACTGGCACTTTTATCTTTTTGAACATTGTTTATTTTGACCCTGAAATGTATGCTCATTGAAATCATTGATCAAGACTTCATTTCATGTAGGTAAGGACAGAAATAGAAGCAATGACTGAACAAAGCATTTTGGGTTTTTTATGTTATTTTTGTTAGCTTTGTGTATGTGGATGTGTGTTCATTTGTGTGAATTCAGGCATGCATGTGCCACAGCACATTTGGTGGTCAGAGGCAACCCCAAGTGAGGGTATTTTGTTCACTGTTGCAAGTGCCAGATGCCTGGCCTGTAGCTTTCGAGATTCTCCTGTCTCCACCTTCCATCTTGCTCTAGGAGGACTGGTTTACGGGTGCTTGCTGTTATGTCCAGCTATACATGGGTGCTGGGATGCAACCTCTGAGGTCAGATTTGCACAAGCTCTTTCCCACTGAGCCATCTCCCTAGACCGTTGTATATCAGACTCAGCTTTGCACTTACTCCCAGACCTGCGGCTGAGAGCCAGTCACATGACCCTGGCTAATGAAGTAGTCCAGTGATGTTACGGAACAGCAGGTTAGACAGCTGCATGCATAGTGGGGAACGTGAACAACTTTGGTTTTGCTGCATTGTCTGGCCTTCATCCTTCAGAGTCTCAGCAGGATGACAGGAAAACAGCGCAAAGACTGTGTTCAGAAGTATAAGCACCTGGATTTGCTAGGTATACTTGACCAGCCCTAGAAAATAGGTCTCCAACATTCTGTCTGCATAAGTAGTAGAAGTCTTAAACTTTCTTTAATTACTGGTTGTCTTTACGTATGATAATGACAAACTTCTGATTTCAATTTTATTCACTTAAACTTAGGTAGAACAGTCTCCACCTAGCAGCAAACTGAAAGTAATACAAACAGGTATGCACCTACAGTGTTTCTGTGTCTAATCTAAGGAATATGGTGTGTTTTCTGCTCTCAAGAAGTTTCAAAGTAATTTTCCAAGTCCGCGACTTTGCCTAAGTGAGTAGAGAGCCTTGCTATTGGGGAAGATTTAAAATATCATTGTTTCTTAATGCAATGAGTGGGCTTTTGGGTAAAAACAGTTGTCTATATCTACTGGTTTTTGTTTATTTTCCTTCAGTTTAAGTCTGAGAAAGCTTTGTAGAAGAAGTAAACACACACACACACACACACACACACACACACACACACACACACAAGAAAAAAGTAGAAAGCACAGTATTTCAGGCACAGGCATGGAAATAACTTCACTCCAGTGCCCCAGCCTTCATTTGCTGCATTTGTTTCAGGAAGTCGTTCATCTGGGGGATGGCCTCTGTTATCATGAAGGCAGAAATTCAGCCCAAAACCTGCTGTGCTCAAAGAAGTAATAATTCTGAAAGTAGCCTCTGCAACTTACAGACCTTAGGACTAAAAGAATGAAATTTGTTTAAACTGTTTTTGCCCTCATTCCAAAATTAAAAAAAAAAAATCCAAAATGTTAATGGTTAGGCTGTGGGTGGTGGGGTGATGAGAGCATTCCTATTATTTAGTCTGTTGTGTGCTTTTGCCAGATTTTTAATGGCATGTATATAGTAACCTCATGGTTGAAGAATTTTACATAAAAGTAAGAAGCAGCATGGGCCTTAAATGGTCAGCACACTTGGAAAATGTGACTTAGGAAAGTATATTCTGATCTCAGGATAAAGCAAATGCATAATGCTTGCATCAAACTTTTCTACATTTAATTATTGATTTTAGATTTATACTTAGTTTTTCTTGTCTCTTGATAAATTAATGTTTACATTTTTAAAAGAAGAAGGATGTTTGTGTTTGTTTTTAACCTATTTTTATTCATTTGTTTATGATATTTTCAGTCCATACAATAAAAAAATCTTCATAACATGAATTCATTTTAAAGAGTTAAGCTTTGTGACTATGTTTTGGGATAGTTGCTTGACAGTGATTTTCTGAGCCAGGGTAATGATGACCAGCCAGAGTCAAACTTCTCTTCATACTGGATTAACTTTTCCTTGTTCATTAATGTATTGAACAGTAGCATTAATACAGAGACTATACTTTTTTTTTTTAAAGATGACACCTGTAAAGAAGCAGCCAACCAACAAGAAAGAAGTGTAAGCCATGTATTAGTTTCTTAACAAGAAATACTTTTGAAGTGAACTTAATAAATGTTAAGTTAATCACCCTTTCTACTTTAATTTTCTTGCTTCTAGGACGATAGTGAAGAAAGAACAGCAGCAAGTATGCGCAGGAGAGGAAGAAAGCCCAAACGGTCACTCACATCATCAGATGATGCTGGTATGGCTCTAACACATTCTTAATTACAGTCTTTTTATTTTAAAATTCACATTGGCTTTAAAAAAAAAAAAAAATCCTTCGGATGAGGAAAATTTCAGTGTGGTACAACTAGTATTAATATTACATAAATATGTGTGAAATATCTCTAATCCCATGTCAGAAATGGTATATCCCAGATGCTTTTCTGAGTGTGTGTGAATTTTTCACAAATGCTGGCTGTGAACTTCATAAGTAAACTATCCCAAATGTGCTTGAAATTAAGCTAAACAGTTGTGAATTACAAATGCTGAAACCAAAGGGAAGTGGAAAACTACTTCTTCCTCCAAGTTCCTAACATCCTAAGTTCTAAACCCCACCACTGTCCTTTGGAAACGTCTTTGGGATTACAGTCCAGGTGTTACCCTTCTGTCTGAACAGAATCTTCAGAGCCAGAAAGAAAACGTCAGAAATCAGTTTCTGAAACATCAGAGGACAAAAAAGATCAGGAGTCTGATGAGGAAGAGGAAGAGGAAGAAGAGGATGAGCCCTTGGGAGCCACCACCAGATCCAGCACCAGATCAGAGGCACAGAGGTAATGGTCAACCCAAAGCTGCTAGAGACCCTCACCAGCCTGTGCCTAGAAGAAGGATTCTCCTGAAGCCAGTTCTTTCTTTCGTTTTACCTTCCTCTTGGAAAGCCTGTCTTCTGTCTTGAGCTATTTTGGGGATTACTTCAGTCTTTGGTAGAGCCTGTTGGTTCTTTGACACGTGTTTTTGAACATTTCATATGTCTCAGATACTGTGCTAATAATTAGCACCTTGAGGGAGCACACAGAAGCAGAGGAAAAGGTCCACACCCTTTTTCTTCACTGTGTATCTCAGGGTAGCCTCTAACTCACGTCAAGCCTCCTACCTCTGCCTTCTGAGTACTGGGATTAAAGGCATCTGCCACCACGACCACCACACCTGGCTCTGGCCCACACTCTTAATGTCTACCCCGTTCAGAATAAGCCTGTGAAACTGCTTAAATTTGAGTGTTTTTTGCTTATATAAATGATAATGCCACGTGTTCCCAAAAGTTTTCTCTCACCTTTGTAGAGGCAGAAGTTTAGGAGGTGAGGAGAGAATCTCAGAGTCAAGTGAGTTTGGGGAACCTGTGAATTTTACTACTTCTAAGTTAACAGTGTACGTTAAAGTACTGAGGATTGGCCAGGCATGGTGGCACATGCCTTTAATTCCAACACTCAGGTGGCAGAGGTCGGAGGACTGCTGTGAGTTCAAGGGCAGCCTGGAGCTAAAAGTGAGTTCCAAGTCATCCTGGGCTAGAGTGAGATCCTACCTTGGAAAAATATATATATACTGAGGTTTGGCAAAGTTCTGAATGCAGGGAACCTGTGTAACTTTATTTAAGCGAGCACTCCAAGCAGAGCTCTTGTCCTCA
Source organism: Zapus hudsonius (assembly GCA_004024765.1). Taxonomy (NCBI): domain Eukaryota; kingdom Metazoa; phylum Chordata; class Mammalia; order Rodentia; family Dipodidae; genus Zapus; species Zapus hudsonius. The sequence continues at coordinate 6,154 of PVHP010005167.1, read as the reverse complement.
CCGTCATTTTAAAGAATGGTGTGCAACCACTCTCATCCCGTTAGTCACTTTTCATAGAGCCAGAATAGTTTCTATTTTTAGTGTGATTCACAAGCTGATAATCTTGGCAAAATCTTCTATAATTTCATTCAGGAATATTTAAAAGTGTCACCTGTCACCATGATATAATAACATAATACATGTCTTATATTTATAAAATCAACCTGTTATAATTTCTCTAAACTTAGCCATTTGTGCCATGATTTTATTTCTCAAGAGTCAGATTTTAAGGCTCAAGAATCTCACATAAAATGTTTGATTTGAGGGTGGGGAAAGTAGGAATTGAGACAGCTTAAGTAGGTGTCACAAAAGCAAGATTCCTGCTAATGGGACACCAGCACCCTTCACGTGCTGCAGTTCTTCCCGTATGTCCTGAGCTCCATGACTGGGGGAACGGCTGTGATCTAGAGAGTATCCAGAAATAGCTAGCTGGCTTGCTGTTTAAAATCGTTCTTTAAGTACAAATATTTTATAAGCTGGGAGAGGATTCTGTGGATAAAGCACTTGCGTAGAAGCGTGAGGACTGGAGTTTGGATCCCCAGACCCCAAGTCAGTGCCAGGTGGGTGTGGCAGACCCCTGCTCTGTAGCAGCAGATAGGCAGTTCCCAGAGGAAGCTGGCTGGCTTCACTAACTGAATGGGTGATCTATAGGTTTAAGTAAGACCCTGCCTCAGTTGTGCTGAGAGACCAAGGAAGACACCCATCATTAACCTCTGGCTTCCACACACAGATATGCATCCATACAAACACATATGCACACACATACACAAATGAATAAATTGTTTAATTTATAGAGTTTAATAATCACCTAGATTATCAGTGCTCTTGTTCAATATATGCTAGGAATATTTGATTTAGTACCAGGTTCTTTTCTTTTGGCTTTCGATTCCTTGGTGTTGGCTGCTTGGCTCCAGGGCTTTGGCATCGTCACAGTTCCCCCGATCTCAGGATCACGTTGCTGTCAGTCCTGTTAGCCAGCAGCCAGCCCATCGGTGCTTCCACCATTGCCCAACCAGCTGCTTTGCTCTGGTCTTCCTGCTCTTGTATGTTCCGGGCCAGCCACCTCCTCCTCAGCCTTCTCTTTCTTGTGTTTCATTGAAGCCAGCCTCCCTGCGACCTCTGACCTTTGATAGAGTCTCCCCTCGAGAATTGGAGTGCTGCTTCCAGGTCGTCTTCTCTTGTTTTGAACTTTCTTACTGTCTTACAGCTATTTTCTCTCTGCAGTTCATGTCTTCTGTATGAAATAAACAGGTCCAGAAATGGATTCCTCTGGCTCATCTATCTACTAGTCTTCACTCTGCATGCAGTAGGAGTCACTTCACATGGAAGCACACGAGCTTGATGGGTCCTTGGCTCTCACTAAAAGTCGGATCTTCCCTATCTGATTTTTTTTCTTGCATAGTTGACAAAAAGAGCACGAACCTTGAGCCCCTGTGAATTGTGGGTGTATTAATCTTAGCTGTTTAGTTTATTCTGATGAGTATTCAGGTTCATCTTCTGAGTAATATTAGTGAAATGTCATGCACAGGAAAAGGAAAGACAGGATCATGTAAATAGTTTGTCCTGGGTGACCAGCGTGGTGAAGAAAGCTAGCCATTTTCCTGCTTTGGGTCTCCGTTGCTCTTTCTTGCCCTCAGTAGTCACAAGGCCTGGAGCACTCAGTGCTGTTGCTGGTGTTTCTCTAACTTGTTTGAGAACATAGCACAGTGAGCCATCTGCACATGCAGCATCCAAACTGGCAACCCAGAAACAATTTCTCCTAGGAATTGCAAGTTAGCAAAAGAAAAGTTACTATCAGTGAGAAGGTTAGTCAATCTCTCCCTTTAGGATGGTAAGTCCCTGCTTAATTTTAAGGTTGTATTTAACTCCCCGAGTTTTGCTCTTCCTCTTTTTCATAAAGATGTTTATCTCACCAAGTAACTGCCTTTGGGGATCATTGGTTTTCCAAGAGAAATAGGAAGAGCTGGCAAAGACATCATTGACTTCACCATAGACCACAGAGGCTTCAGCTTGAGAGGCTTATTGGCCAACTGTCATCCATCAGGACTTAAGTCAAGGAACATTCCTTTCCAAGAGGTCACAGTTCGGAATGCAGAGGTGATGAGGGGATAAGAAAAGCACCTCTGTGAACACCTACAAGCTTTCACCTTCCCCTGCAGCCCACTTCACTCTGCTTCTCAGGCGGCGCTGAGCCTGTTCCTTGAGGGAGGTGAGGCTCACTCACCCATGGAGCCAGAGCAGTCCTTCTCCAACCCTTTCCTCCAGCTGCCTTCCCTGCATGCTGCGCTTTTCTCATCCGCTTCCTGTTGTACTTACGTCAGTGTAAAGCAGTGAAGAATAGCATATGCAATTACAAAGGTGGTCTAATTTTGTTTTTTCCTCAGAGCAGCAATGTTTTGATTTTTAGAACATACTTGTATATATTCCTAACAATCTTGGAAATGTTCTTATCTCGTCTTTATTAGGTGAAATGTTTTCATTCTTATTTTATATATGGAGGGATCTCACAGGCAGTTGGAATGCATACTTAGAATTGCAGAGGAGTCACCTGGTGAAAATGCAGGCTGTGATTGTTAGTGGTGAGTCTGCTCTTTCAACAGGTTCCTGGGAGTTAAGGAAGAAGTCTGGCAACCTACCAAGCCCTCTCAATAGAGAAGCAGCCTTACTCAGAAATTGTGCCCTCTGATAACATAGATCCTGGCATATAGCATCTCTGTAGTAAACGCATGTTCCTTGAGTGGCTTTTTGTGGGCAGTATGAAATGGGTCATTAACAGACAGCTTCTCTTCCATTGTTGACACATTTGTAGGTAACAGGTCGGAACCGTCTCAACTGCAACAGCATTTGATTCCATGTGGCTTTATTTACTTTGGCTGTTGAAGGAGTAAAGCCCCATTCCTCTCTGTCCTGAGACTTTCCTTTTCCAGCCCTTCTCATCCATTAGTGAAGCACGTGCTGCTTGCTTACATGTTTGGCACCCTGTTAAGCAATGGAAGCACAGAAATGAAGTCTTATCAGCTGCCTAGGGAAACGTCTTACTCGATGGAAAAAATCACTGTGTTTAAGACAGAAGCCCACAATAAAAAGATATTTTGCAATACAGCAGATGCTTACATTCCAGCTACTGCAACTGACAAAATTTTCATGAGTAAAGCTTAATAACAGTGTGTTAATATGTTACTTTAGAATATTGATTGAAACCTGGAGTTTGAAGAATGTAAATTACAGTGGTAGCTGCAGGTAAATTATAGTGGTAACTGCTAAGGTAAAAACTCCCAAGTGCTGTGGAGTTTCTGAGGAAGGAGTAGCTTGCTCTGTGATGTAGGTTACCTTAGGAGTGGTTTATAAATTGGGGTAAAAAATAAGGAATTTGGTCATATGTGTTATATAGGGTGATTTAAAAAAAAAAAAAAGCATGTGAAAGACACCATTGGCTTGGGAAGGGCAGTGCCCAGACTGGTAGGAAGCCGATCCTAATGACATTGTGCCATGCTCTGGAGCGTCAGAGAGAGAGGAAGGGTTTTCTGTGTGACAAGGGGTTGGTGAGAAGGCCAGCTGCCGTCTGCTGTTGCACCGCTTTTCGTGCTGTCGGCAGAACTGGCAGTTGGCTTCTTTGTTTTTTAGAAAAGTAGAGAAAAGAATGCTGAGACGTGAGGATCAGCACCTCAGGAGACAGGGCTTCTGTGCTCATGTGTGCAAAGGGCAGAGGTGCTGGGAAACAGCTCGCTACTCATCCTCAGATTGTTTTTTAAATTATTTAAAGTAGCTGCTCTTATTTCTCTCTATGACCCTGGTTTCTGTTAATACAGATCAAAGACACAACTTTCCCCCTCTACCAAGCGCAAGAGAGAAGCTAGCCCTCCGGGGGCCCGAACAAGAGGTCAGCAGAGAGTTGAGGAAGCCCCTCTGAAAAAAACAAAGCGATAATCCTGACTGCCACTTGTCCTCCCTTCCTGAAGAACCCAGTGGACAGAAAAGGGACAAACTTCACCTCATGGATCACGAGCTTTTTATTTATTTTTTATTTTTAACTAAGAAACGGATGTTGCATGTGCTGTAAATTCCTAGGTGCAAAAAAAGCTTGTTCCTGTGTTTTGAACAGCTTTATAAACTATGTTCATAGAAGATATCATGTACATTTATTTCAGATAAAGGAAAATAAGTTTACTTTGTATCTGAACTTGACAAAGTAGTTGTATATTTTAACATTCAAAATTGGGATTTCCCAATGTGACACATCATTAAAGCAAACCTTCAGCCCATCAGACACCAGGCTGCTTATTGGTGATGTGTATAGTATATAAACATGTAAAAATAGGTTGTATTTTACTCTATGTATGATGCTAATCAATGAACACTTTATTTATTTTACAGAGAAATCTTATCTGTGAACTTTACTATATATCTGTTTATTTTATTTTATTTTTTTTAATAAAAAGAGGGTTTTAAATGCTATGCAGTCAGTCATTAGTACAAGAGTTCTTAGAACTCTGCCTGTCCTGTAACTATCGGAATACAACCAAGCAGGCAATACAGAAATCACGCATGTATCCAAGTGAAGTAGTTTAGCTAAAGAAAGGCTCTCCATGGCTTCTCTGTTCACAGTTGAGACTTTTAGGAATGTAAATGATTTAGATTCTACCGGATCTGTTTCTGTGCAGCAGCTTCCTTAGCATTGGTGTTCATCCTCTGCTGTTCCCAGGCCTCAGCCAGCAGCTCCATGTTGTCCTTCCAGTGAAGAGAACTGCTCTGAAGACGGGGTCAGTGTTCACTCAGCTTCAGGATTCTGTGTTGTTTTATACACGGTTATTTCAGACTAGAAATTGGTTTTATTGCCGGGTTCTTTTTTAAGCATATTTTAACTCATATGAGCAAACTGTCCAACTCAAACTTTTCATAAAATGACACTTTTCTTAAGGTCGAATTTGTCTCTTGCACTGATGTGATGAGTTGGCAAGTAATTGGGATGATTTTGAAATGATTTGTTCATATTCTTGTTTATAATGAACATTTACATTCAGTGTTGGGGCTTTTCATTGTTGACTGTGGTTTTTTTGTTTTGTTTTTATTTACAGGTTTTGTTTTGACTCACTCAATGTAAGGTGGATATTCCTGTCATTTTACATTGTTTCTTACTGAGATTTTATATATAAATTATAAAATGTTTCCCTAAAACTTGAGTGCTAAGAATTTTTTCCCATTATAAATTTGTTTCTGTGAAACCATATCTTCTCTCCGAAGAATTAGTCTTAGATATATATTTTTCCCTTTTTACATTCAAATATCCCATAATAGCCTCTTTCAGTAGAATTAACTTTAGGTCCAGAAAGGACCTCAGGTCTAGGTACATGAGAGCTTCTCTTACTCATATGGGTGGATTTTAAACAAATCTCAAAAATGTAGCTTAAAGTCATTTAAGGGGTAGAAGCCACACTGAGTTCCATTTCCTTGAGTATCAGTTTTAGGTTGCACACCTGAAAACACCACCTCAGTTAGTGATACTGCAGCAGTGCCCTCGGAAGAAAACGCAACCTCTTAATAAGACTGGAACTCAGTTGAACTGCGTCAGCAGTTCTCTTGAGGGGAGGGTGAGTCATTTACCATTTAGTACTACCCAGTGGCCCTGAATTCCAATGAAAAGATACCCAGGGGGCATGTTACAAGTAGGAGTGGCTGTTGGTCATAACTAGCATTCAGGGAAGCAAAGGAGCTAGAGAGTGAATCTAAGAAGTCACACAGTAGCCCTAGCATCCAAAAGAATTTCCAACTTGAATATTCCTCCTACTAAGAAACACTTGAAGGCCATCTTCCAAGTTTGGTATTTTCATGGACTTACCACTGGCAGTGCTGATACAGGTTGTTGCTAATTAATAATTGCAAGCAACGTGGGGAGAGAGAGTTTTGGAATCCTCCCTTCCTCCTCCTACTCCGAGTTCTTGTCCTCTAATGCCAAAGAATTGTACACAGGGACAGAATTAAATTTTAATTACACATTTATTCTAATTTAGTAGATTAGGAAAAGGGGAGTTGGATGGGGAAATTCCCCAGTTATTATGTGGGAAGTCATAGAGTTTTCCTGCCACCAGTGTGGGGAAAACACGTGTCAGAGAGTTCA
>PVHP010005166.1:0-66861 GCA_004024765.1 Zapus hudsonius | reverse complement strand
CCTCCCCTCCCCCCTCCACTGGCTAACCTCCTCCATGGGTCGTCTGGATCAGTCCTTGTGACAGGGGACCATGGATAGCCTAGTATTCAGCCAGGTTCTCCTGGCCATGCCTCTGGATAATCTCATCCACCACGGCTCTTACAATCTTTCCGCCCCCTCTTCCGCAAAGTTCCCTGAGTCGTGGTGGATGAGTATTAAGGCTGCTTTAAGGTTGTGAGCTTAGAGGTCTTTGTGTCGAAATCATTGGTTTCTGTCTCACTGGCTTATCCTGTGTTGATTTAATGGCTGTGGCTGTGGGCCCCTTGTTCATCCCGAAAGACACATCTTTGAAAAATTTAATGAAACCACTACCAAGACCGATAAGAAAATAAAAGAAAGTGATTCCAACTGATATTTCCGCATTCTGGAGCAGCCATAACTGTAGGGCAGAAAACAGATCGGTGGGTGCAAGGACGGTGGTGAGGCAGGCTGGAGCATGAGCACGGGGCTGCCTGGGCACTGACCATGAGGAGAGTCACCTGGGCACATTCTTAAAGCTAGCTCAGAGAGCTGTGCTCCAAGGGGGCGGTGTTACTGTAGCTGAATGTTAAAAGGACCCCCATAGTCTACTTTCGTCACTTTTTCTATGCCTGCCTGCTCATTCCAGGTTGGACATCTGTGACATTTTTGTCCCCAACAGCCCCATTCTGCCCCTTAAAGAGCACTCAGGTGTACAGCACAAGGAGGCTGACATGTGACATGCATCCTGTGGGGTTCACAAGATGCATGTCAAAGAAACTGCTCTGCACTTGAGTTAAAATAGCCACTAGAAAATGAAGAATAAAGGTCAGGAAGCCTATGTTCTGATCCTATAAACATAAGATCAATGCCTTCTCTCCCTGGCAGAGTTCCCATATGTAGAAAATAAAATACAGGATCCCTAGTAAAATTTGAGCTTCAGATAAACAACAGATAGTTTTAGTACATATGTCCAAAATCCTGCACAGTCTATATTTCACTTGGCAATCACAACCCAAGTGCCTGACAAGTAGCGAATATGGTTTCTTCTGTCTGTGGTCTCTCTCAGTACTTCAGAACCAACTGAAGATAAATTCAAGCATGGGGAAGAGGGCGCCTGGACAGGAAGGGATGCTTCCAGTACTCTGGAGATCCCGCCAGTCCAGCCAGCTAAGCCTGCTCTCAAAGCCCACCCACACTGTGGGAAGAAGCCATCCCTGGCCTGACTAATGGTAAGGAGCAAGTGGTAAGGAACTGGCTGTGCAGTATTGCTCCATTAAGGAGCCTTTCTCCAGTGGGACCCTTGGCTCTCAGCCTGCCCATTAATCACCTCGAGGCAAAGTTGGGGACTGGCTGGATCCCCAGACAGCCCCAGGTCAGATGGGAATATGGTGAGCCCCTACCCCTTTAGTGCATCCCCTCAGGATCATCCTCCTTGGGCTGGGATCACTGGTTTTGGTAGGCATGGTGTGTTATCTTCATCACAAACCATCCTCTCCCAGAAGCATCACTAGAGACAGACTAGTGCTGCTGAAGCCCCATGTCTAAGCCTCCAGAGATCAGGGCCCTCTCCTCTGCTGCTCTCTTTAAGGCCAGCATCTCGCCCAAGCTGCCCACCCACTGAGTAGTAGAGTGAGTATTAGCAACAGACTGGGAAGCAGGTGCTCTTTTGACACAACCAACACTGGTTAGACAGCGTGTTCTCATCATCCACGGAGGGCTTAAAATGTCACAGCGGGCCCACATGGGGCAAGCTGGCAGGCATAGTGAGAGAAATAGACCAATAGATGGGAAGATGGATAGAGGAATGGGTAGGTGGAAAACAGATGGATAGTTGTCTGGAAAGAACAGTGGATGAATGGTTTGATGGATGGGTGGATGAATGGATGGATGGGATGGATGGATAATAGATTTTACTTCATATGTGTTGCAGTCACCTTTCTTTCTAGTTGCTGCGCAGAAAGAACCCAAACAAAAGCGGCTTGTGGAGGAATGGGTTTATTTGGCTTACGGACTCGAGGGGAGACTCCATCCTGGCAGGGAAAACGATGGCATGAGCTGAGGGCTGGACATCACCTCTGCCACAGCACTGCAGTCAAATGCTCTACTGTCATGGTTTGATACAGGTGTCCCCCACAAACAATTGAATGTGTTCTGATAGATCGATCCTCAGCTGATGCTTTGCTTGGGTTCTGTCTGCACAGCAACTAGAAAGCTGACTGCAACAATATGAATAGGAGCCTAAATATGAGAGGATTCCAAATGAACTGCATCTTTTTGTCTGTACATTTTTTTACAATTGGGATTAAGTGCACTGGTTGGTCTGATTTTAATTTCTAATTAATTTTTCTATCTAGTCATTATGAATCAAACAGCGTGGTGAGACACCCCATGGATATCTAAATTAAAAATGTAATGGCAACCTCTACTTTAATGCCATCACAATATTTGCAAGGATTTTTAGCTATAAGATCCTTACTCTCACTATACTCAGATATATCTGGTACTTAAAGCCCATATGTCTTGGACAACATTTTTAAGTAACACTGTTTTTATAGGTCTGATATTTCTAAATATCTTTCTAGAATGATTTCACAATAATTATTTTGTCCTTTGGCTAGTGGATTAAATGCAGGATAGGCACATAATTGAACAGAAGCCCAAAAGCTTCTGTTTGGGACCAACTTCATAGGAAACTTCACGTCTCAGTGAAAAGAAATACCCTCTGTTCATCTCTTAAGGGGAAATGTTAAAAAACTGCTCTCAAGAATTCACTCATCTTGAACTGGAGAGATGGCCTTGCCTGCAAAGCCTAACAACCCAGCCCAGGTTTGATTCCTCAGTGCCCATGTAAAGCTAGTTATATAAAGTGGCACATGGGAGGTCCTGGTTCACCCATATCTTCTCTCCCTCCTTCCCTCTCTCTCTCTCTCTCTCTCTCTCTCTCTCTCTCTCTCTCTCTCTCTCTCTCTCCTTGCAAATATTTATTTTAAAAGAAATCATTCATCTAAAGTACAGATGCTTCTTCATTTACCATAATGTTATAGTCTGTTAATCCCATCATAAGCTGGATATATTGTAAGTGAAAAATGAATTGATCCACCTAACCTCCCAAATCTCCTAGCTTAGCTTCATGGCACCTGTAGAGTGCTGGCTATTTCTCTCTCCCTGAAGCTGCCTGGGAGCTGCTGCTGGCTGTAGTGAGAGAGGATCATATGCCCTATTACTAGCCTGGGGAAAGATACAAATTCAAAATTCCCGGTATGGGTTCTTCTGAGTGTGTATTACCTTCATACCATTGTTAAGTCAAGAAATGAGAAGACGGGGATGCTGGGGAGATAGCTCAAGTGGAAGCATGAGGACTTGAATTTGATCTCAGCACCTATGTGAAAGCAGGGTGTGCAAGTGAGCACCTGCAATCCCAGAGCGGGGAGGTAGACAGAATGTCCCTTCTGTAGAGAGGACATGGCTGGGACTTCTGGCCAGACCTCTCTGGGTTGTTTGTTTTAATCGTATTTCCTGGACTTTGGAGTTTTGGGATATAACTTGAAGTGCTTTTTACCTTTCTACAAACTGCTTCCCCTCCCTCCATCCCACTGAGGAGAGATGACATGACACCCAGAAAAGATCAGATAGCTGCGGTGGAGTCTTCTAGGGACTTTGAAGATTGGTTGTGGTTTTTATTTTTTGCATTTGTATGTGTGTTGTGGTAACATTCATGTATGTATGAGCCATCTCTCCAACCATCCCCTCTTCCCCTCTTTTTTCGAGGTAAGGTTTCTCTCTATCCTTGAACTCACAGGGATCCTCTTACCTCTGCCTCCCAAGTGCTGGGATTAAAGGCTTGTGTCACCATGCCTGGCTTTTTAGCTTTTTATTTTTTTCTTTTGAAGACAGGATCTCTTAGTCAACCTGGACCTCACCAATTTGGCTAGACCAGCCAGACAGAGGTTGATTTCAGATTTCTTCTTCCATTGTTTTCCACCTTTACTTACTGAGACTGGTCTCCTTGCTTAAACCTAGAGCTCCCAAATCAGCTAGTCTGGCTCTCCAGATTACCCCTAGGCCTGAGTGGGCACCATGCCCACCCAGCATTTCCATGGGTGCTGGGCCCAAACTCGGGTCCTGCTGTGTGGCAGGTACTTTTCTAAAGACGCCATCTCCAAGCCCTGGCTGGGGGATTTCTGGTGTCTTTTGGAAATGCTACACGCTATCAGGAGCCATGCACCATCATTCACTAGGTGACATGATCACCTAGCCAAGGTTGTTGCTGCAAACATAGTGCCAGGCCCCCTATGCCAAGGGCCAACTCTTTTATTTAGGAGGAGGAGGAGCTCAACTTAAGATCTAACTCTTCAGGCTGGAGAAACTGTTCAGTGGTTAGGGTGCTTGCCTGCTTCGCCTAAGGACCTGAGTTCGATTTCCCAGTATTCATATAAAACCAGATACACAAAGTGGCGCATGCATCTGGAGTTCATTTGCAGTGGCTGGAGACCCTGGTATGTCCAGTATCTCTGTCTGTCTGTCTGTCTGTCTCTCTCTCTCTCTCTCTCTCTCTCCCTGCTTGCAAATAAATAAATAAATATATTTTTAACAGCTGTAAGGGAAGATTCTTTGCAAAAGAATCTAACTCTTCAACTGGAAGTGGTGGCACATGTCTACAACCCCAGCACTAGCAGAGGCAGGAGGATCTACACAAGTCAAGGCTAGCCTGCACTAGAGTGAGATCCTGTCCTCAAAAACACCTCAAAGACAGTTCTTAGGAAGCGCTTGCATGTCTGTCAGTCCATACTGTCCATCCTTCTTCCAGTCTCAGATAGGCAGCCTCCTCCTGGTAGTTCCTCCCATTCTACGAGGGAGGGAGAGTGGGCGGCTCACACACCTGCTGCATTCCAGAGCCCTTCCTCCCACTCCCCACGACCCAGAAAGCAGCAAACTGTGCCTACCCGCAGACAATTGGGTTCACTTCATTTGGCAGTTATCTGGTTAATTTGATCAACACAACTCTAAAGATCTTGCTGGGACCTTCTGCAGCTCTACCCAGATATTATTCACTTCTCTGCAGCAGCAAGGCTCTGCACATGTGCTGCCTCAAAGCTGCTATCTATCAAACTGCCCCTGCTCTCTGGTGGGTCATGAGACTTCAACTTTTATTAAGAGCAAAAGTTCCCAAGGGGTCACATGGCCCATAACAAGAGATTCTGATTTCCTATTGGTTTAATAGTATCTATTTTGTAATTCTGAATGTGCTCTGTTTTAATTGGATTTGTTAAAGGAACAAAAGGGAATAGGTGCCTTACAATTAAAATAAAATTTTAAGATTATTAGTTTAGCAGACAAGAAATGCCTTGTTCATCAGCCACATGTTCAAAACCCACAAGCAGAGGACAAAGGACCCATGCCAGACCTTCAAACCCCCAGTGGTGAGTGTTGGTCTCATTCCGGTCACCAAGTTTTAAAATCTGCTCTTGCAAATAGAAATAATTTCATTTTCCTCTCACAGACACCCCTCCCCTGGCAGACCAGGAAACTAGGGTTCAGAGAAACACTGTGGCAGGATGGACATCCTGGGCCTTTAGACCCAGGAGGGCTGTCCCTGTGCTTCTCACACAGCATCGTGGGAAGCTGGATGCTCCCCTGAGTCCTCCTGAGCACTGCTTCCCCTGGTTGTCATTGTACAGCCAAGAGGCTGCTTCCCGAGGGTAGGGTAGACAGCAGAGCATGGGCAGCGAGATATAACCAACTTGAAGTGAACTCAGGAGCCCAGGACAGCAGCTGGCTAGAAATCCCATCCACACTGTAGTCAGGTGCCCTCATGGACTGTGACATCCATGTATGCCTCCCAGAATGCAAGACTGACTTCATCCTGGAGGACAAGGGGCACATGGACCCTTTAAGGATCTTTCTGTACCATGACACCACCTGTCCCTGGAGCATAACTAACGTTGCCCATTACTTTTCCATCTACTCTTAAAAACTGAGGGCATGAAGAAGACTTCTTAAGGGAGAGGTTGGAAGTGGAAGGCTAAAGCTGTCACTTGAGCATGCGTGTGCAAGCTAACCCTGGGTGTGGCATCCTTGGGTACAGGAATGCTCCCAAATAGATACCCACATGGCATGTGTGGCCACGAGAGAGAGTGTGCCAGAAAGGGCCTTGTAGAACCACAATTGGAACTGTTTTAATTGAATTAAACCCAAAAAGAATGAGAGCATTCAGAGGGAGAGCTGGACTAGAGTGAAGGGAGGAGCTGGGCTGAGAACACGGGAAGAGAGAGATGTTCTAGGCTATCGGGAACGCATGCAGCTGGTTCGAAGAATCTCTTCCGGAAATGAGGACAAAACTTTCAGCACAAATATCAATGACAGTATCAAAGGAAGCAGTGTAAAAATTTCAAATGCCAAACAGACATTTGTTGATTACTATGTATTCATACAATGAATTAAATATGAAACAGAAACTAAAATAAAACAAAAACACTATTACAAAAGTGTGAAAAGTCAAGATGTTCAAGACATGTTACAAAGCGAAAGCATCAAATGCCCACATGAGCCTGGTGCTCTCCTGAGCAAGCAGCATCCACAGGAAAAAGAAGCAAGTGGCAAAGGATGGTCTCTGGAGGCCATGGCATCAGGTGCTTAGGTTACTTTTCCTTGTTCTTGCATATCTGCATCCTTTTCAAATTCTCTGCAATGGATATGAAATCTAGTCCTAATCCAAAACGTTATGCACACAATCACACACATGCTGCTGATGTTTGCACACACACCACACATTGCTGCTGCTTTTCAGATTGCATGAATTCTCTCAGTTGACTTTTATAAAATAAGTGCATGTTTATGTGTGAAAGAGAGAGAGGATGAGAGAGAAAGGATAAAGGAGAGATTCTAAAATGTTAAGCATGCTTGCCCAAACAGAGACATCTGAGGAAACAGTCCCTGAGCAAAGGCCCAACCACATCCAGGACCCAGCATCTAGAGGTTGAAGAGCCTGACTGAGTTCTTGCTGACCTTGGGTGAATTGCTGTCCTTTCCTGATTCCATTTCCTAAAGACCTCAGGTGGTAAAAAGCATAGGACATGAGAGAGCTAGTGTATGGAAGGAAGCCAGGTTCTGGGGTGATGTGACAGTTGGAACCCTGATTTGCCTGGGGCTGTTACAGAGGAGGAGAACCAGAGACATGTTCCCATCCGTGCAGACATTGGACTGGGCAGGAGACAGAGAGAGAGTCCTATTGCTTGAGGTGTGTTGTATCATCCTGTGTCCATCTGTGAGCACCTTGTGTTCAGAGTACACTGTCACAGGGTGGCCCACAGAGCTGAGAGGAGGGGGGTGTATAGCCTTTCTCATTTCTGTTCTCAAAGCCAGCAAGTCCTCTTGAAGGCAGACACCTTATAAGTCAACTTTAGTGTTGAGCTCTCAGCAACTTCTGCATTTCTGCTTTGGTGCATGTAAAGTGTCCTTGGTGTCTACCATTATCTCCCTGGAGCAGGTTATCAGGCTCGCCATGGGGGCGGCACTCTTGCTTACCCCACCAATTCCTCTGTGGTTTTGCCGGGAACTTAACTGGTGTGTGAGGGGTGGTTCAGAGACACCTTTTTGATAAGTTTGTTGCTGAGAATGAAGGTAGGACTATCACTTTGTTTAAACAGGGCAGCTTTTCAAATCTTCCAGATGGGGAGAGTCCCCCGTGTCTAAGCTGTCTGGCCTGTCCCCTTCCTGCTGAGTATGAAAGGACTCATGAGAAGGCAACAGGACCTTTGAGCCGGACACCACTGTGAACCTGGTTCAGGCCACAAAACTAACATATCTGCACTCACTTTTTTAATCTGAAAAATGGATCAGGAAATTGTAGTTGGTTGTAGAAATATACCAGGTGCTGAGTCTGTGGTAGGGATCATGTGCAGCGGGCTCTTGCTAGCGCCTAGATGCTGGGCAGGAATGCTGAGATTCACCTAGCCCTGTGTTCCATCAATTCCCCTCAATGACACTCAAAAGGTCTGAAATCCCAGATGTAGGGTTGGGGAACAATCTTTACAGACTTCCAAACAAAACCTCTACAATCTTTTCAACACTATGATAATAAGAGAAACACTATGATAATAAGAGAAAAGATAAATAATAGCAATTTACAGATACAATTATACATTTAACTGCTTTTAATCTCTAGAATTTTCTTTTTTTAAATATTTTATTTATTCATTTTCAAGCAGAGAAAGAGAGAGAGAGAGAGAGAGAGAGAGAGAGAGAGAGAGAGAGAGAGAGAGAGAGAGAGAGAGAACCAGGGCCACCACCTTGTGGGTCTGGCATATGTGGGTCCTGGGGAATTGAACCCGGGGCCTTAGGCACTGGAGGCAAGTACCTAAACTGCTGAGCCATCTCTCTAGCCCTTAATCTCTAGAATTTTCTACAGTCCAAGCTTACCAATCATTCAGGCATTCATCTATTTATTTATTCAACAATTTTTACTTGAGTTGTACTGTAGGTCAGGTCAGGTGACTGACAGTGAGTGAATAAGGCAGACAAGACACTATTGTGTTTTTCCTAAAATTCCCATTTGCTGAGAAAGCAAGTCAAGCAAAACCACAACAAAACAAAATACCTAGGGCCATTTCTGGTGGTGATAACAGAGAGTACTGAAATCAGGAAGCCAACATGGTGCATGGGAAGGGAGAGTGTAGGGAAGTCCTCTCTGGGAAGGCGAGGTGACACTTGAGCTGTTACTTCAAGGCTCAGTCAAAGCCATGTAGGAGAGGAAGGAAGTGTGTCCCAACAGAGTAAGTGAAGGAGGAGGGGCATATGGATTCAGTATATATGGTAAGAGCAGTTGAGGGAACCTTCTAGACTGTAGGCCAGGCAAAGATAAAACTCAAAGGCAGGCGGAAATTTCTAGGGCCCTGACACTTAATCATCTTCTCTCCTTTTTTATCTAGAGCAGACGCTATGCTTTAGTGTTGGTATGTGTATTGTTTCGTTAGTCCAAATATTCTCCTTCACAGAGAACACCACAAGAGTATGACTAGCCATACCCAATAGAACCAGCATTTCTTGGTTCCCCTTGCTGGGGACCCAGATGCCTTTGGCTTTTGTATACAAGTTTGGCTTTACAATGTTCTGTGGTGAATTTGGCTTTTTGTGCCAACAGACTAGCCTCTGATTCATCATGTTCTCTGAGAGCTCAGCAGGTCCTGTGGGAACTTGTGTCTTGTCCAGGCCGAAGCCCTATCCTCATGGCCAATCCCAGACTGAAAAGAAGGGACATGCATGTCATCAGACCTGGCCATAGGGAATAGGCTCGGTCCCATCTTCTGAGAGTGGTGGAGATCTGGGAAAATGACCCATGGTGAGGAATCAAGTTAGTGATGGCTCTTGTGGCAAGTCTACTGTCTGGAGGAGGGCGGGTTCAGTTGTTCACCTTGTGTACTAGAGGTACAGTTACAAGGGACCTGTAAAGGTCAGCTTGGTTTTCACTCCCATCCTTCAACTGGTAGGAAGAAGAGAGAGAGTGAATGAAGCTCCACTCAGCACTGGGAAGCAAGGGGAACCCTGGAGAGCCTGTGGGAATTTACAAGGAAGCTGGTGCCACCAAGAACCAGCACTGACAACCCACTTCTAGAAAACTGTGAGCACCCCAGGGCTCTACAGGGGACGGCAGCCATATCAGCACCCCCTTTCTGCCTTGAAAGCTGAGGCTCCAGCCCAGAGAGCAAATGTGTCACCTCTGCTTGGAGGTTGATCACAGCGCTGTCCCTCTGTACATGCATGACTTTCTTTGCTCAAGTCTCCAAGGCTTTCTGAGCCTGCATCCCGGGGGTGCAGGAGCTGTGGCTCCCTGCAAGGTTCACAGAGCACCCGTGCAGTTCGGAAATGTATTGAAAACCTACTATGTATCAGACCTCTTGCAAAGCAGTAAGACTACATTGTTTTGAACACACTGGCATTAGATTCCCATCTCCTGATTGTGAACACTGCTTCTATAGGCCACCTGCTCTACACCAGGCATCTCATAGACGTCCACGTACATGATGTACTTCCTGCTGTGTGATAGACAGACCAAGAAACTTGTCTAAACCACAAAGACTACAGGATTTAGCTTTTCCCACCATGCCTCTCATGGAAAGGGGTACCTCAGGAGGGTGTTCTAGAATGCCCTGTGAAGCATGTCTCTCTGCAAGGCTCAGCTCAGGCTAGGACTAAATCACTAGCTAGGAGGTGTTCGGGATAGCTTATAGGAGGCGTTTATGACTGGACCCCTGCGCAGTTAGCAGAAGGTGGGTGAGGTCTGCTGAAGCTACTTTATGAACTGAACTCAACCTTCCTGAATGAATGAGCAATGGTGGCTCAGTTTCCTTAGGGACTTAAAAGCTAGGTGAAGACAAGTTGGTCAAACAGTAGCCTCCGCCTGCTGTGGACCAGCAAAATGCTCATGGAAGACCCAGGTCTTAAGAAGAAAAGCAAGTGTAAGCTCCAAGCCCCCGCTTTTCCAAGCTTGCCCATGGCCTCAGGCACGGAAACACTCTGGGCCATGTCCACAGTGAGCTGCTTTTCCTGGCCTGGGCTCAGAGCATTCAGCCGACCATCCTAAATAATGCATTAGCTGCAGTCTGGGCTTGGTAAATAAGGCAGCCAGGAGAACAGGCATTCCAGCGGTTGAAACTTAAAGCTAATCAATATAGTCAAGGCCACAGAGCAAAAACTTACCTGACTTTTGTCCCCTTTCTTCTCCACTGAGAAATTTTGTCACCAGGCAACAAGAGACTTGGGACCTGGAGTTAATTAGCATAATCTTGACGCCAGCCTACAAAGTGAAAGGGAGCAAAGCTGAGTGTCTTCAGGTCACTGAAACTTTACTTTAGTAAAGCTTGTGCCCCAGGCAGAGGGAGCCACCCCGAGATACCTGGGACCCCTGCAGCTGGGTGTTTGCTGAGGACAGAGTATCCAACAACGAGTCCTTCCATGGCAACAGCCCGCAGTGGACACTGAAAAGCCACATGGTCCCTTTTAGGGATGTCTGTTTCCAGGAGCATTCAGTTCCATGAAAAATTATTTGATTTGTCTTGTTTATTTTTAGCTCTGGTTTGGGGAAGTCTATCTATATGCATTCATTTACTTAAATTTAGTTACTTCATGCAGCTTTGTTTTTATACACTATTGGATCAGTCAGTACATGCCGATGTGTTCTTTGTGAAATACGAATCTTGAACACACACAGCCCTGAGCCTGGAGAACTCGGCCCTTCCAGTTGGTTCCGCTGTGGTTCTATTGGAGAGCAAGGCTGCCTTGACTGCATTCGTTTCACTTTTATGTGTGTTTTAAATTAAATTTCTAGCAATTGAGAAAATCAGGAAAACAATTTAAGTATCAACATTATCTGTAAATAAAAGAATAAAATTATGGATAAATTAGAAATTACATATATACAAACAAAAACTAACAATGACATAAATTTCTTCATCCAAACATGACTTAGAAAAGAAATAAAACAACATATAAGTCAAATTAACCATTAATTGAAAGTGATAATTATAAATTAAAAACATTTTATTATTTATTTACAAAAAGAGACAGAATGACAGTGGGTACACCAGGGCCTCATGCCACTGCAAATGAACTCCAGACACATACATCTGGATTTACATGGGCATCAGGGAATTGAACCCAAGCAGTCAGACTTTGCAGGCAAGTGCCTTTAACAGCTGAGCCATCTCTCCAGCCCCTAATTGTAAAAATTTTGAATACATCAATACCACTATTTTATATTTTAGCTCAAAGATAGAATAAAACACATCACTGATTCTAGTCAGTAAATAGAGTTACATGAATTACCAAATAAAGACAATTGGAAATTTTAAAAATTACTCAAAGTTCTACTGACCAGTGTTTTTCTAATTAGAATATACATAACCATATAACTTAAATTAGAAAATATAAGTCATATGTAAGAATCATAAAATTCATGTAAGCAAATTTAAAATCAATTATTTTAAAAGAAAATATATACAAAAATAAATATACATATATATTTTTTAATTTTTATTTAGTTGTAAGCAGAGAGAGATAGAAAAGAGACAGGCGTGGAGAATGGTTGTACCAGGGCCCTAGCCACTGCAAACATACTCCAGATGGCTTTATGTGGGTCCTGGGGCAAGTGCCTTAACCTCCAAGCCATCTCTCCAGCCCACAAAAATAAATATATTTAATGTGCAGATGTGGAAAACCTTATCAAAATTAAAGGCGCTGGCAGTGTTGGCAGCTGGAGGTAGCTTCATATTATGTTAGCATCCCAATAGCGAGTGGGTCTACAGTGCCATGCTATAGTGAGCTACACAGCAGCAACTTGGCGAACATGGGAATGCTCATTGTTTTAACTGAATGTCTCTAAATATAAGCCATTTCCTGGTTCTTCGGGTAGCAACGTTTAATGCCATCAGGAAAGAAATGTGTTTTGTAATTGTTTTTGTCTTCTTTTTCCCCTTCTGAGGAAAAGCAGACACTCCATGTTCAGTCAAGCTCTGTTCCTGGCAGGTGCTTTGATGGCTCAACGTGTCATGCCACCTGCTCTGGACCAGGCCTTAGATGGGCACTAACAACTTTCTCTCCATGAGACGACAGGTATTCTTTCCAACTAGAACTTTTTCCTTGAGTTAACAGAGTGACCCGACCCCTTCACAAAGACCCAGTGAAGTAACCAATACTTAATGTACTGATGAGGAAATGGGTCTTTGTGAAATGAGACAAAAGATAAGCTTACGTAATGTGTAATGGACTGGTTATCAAATATTATAGTTGGGTCTAGAACTGTATGCAAGATGATCATGTGCTAAGGAAAGGAGAAGCTGTAATGAAAGGGAAAGGACCAATGCCACATTGATCAAAAGGAAGTCTAGTTGGAAAGACTATATTGGTCTCTTTATGGATCTCTCTCTCTCTCTCTCTCTCTCTCTCTCTCTCTCTCTCTCTCTCTCTCTCTCTCTCTCTCCTCTTTCTCTTTCTCTTTCTTTTGGCTTTTTGAGACAGGCCCAGGCTGGCCTCAATCTCGCTGATCTTCCTGCCTCAATCTTCTGAGTACCAGGATTATGAGATTACTGATGTGACCACCATGCCTAGTTCTCCTCATGAAGTTCTATTGACTTAGTATCTGACTCTCTGGCTTCTCGGTGGATGACTGCTCATGCCAGGCCTCGTGCCAGCATTATCCAGCTTCCGTTTTCAGGAGCCTCACCAGACAGAGGCTGTGCAAAACAGAACTGCCATGTCCTAAGAAACAGCTCAAAAGCACCAGCAGATGTGTGTTTCCTATTTGCCAAAATGAGTGATTCTTTTTCACTCTGGTTTTTGTTTTCCTAACCCCTCCTAGCTTAGGAATTAGATCCCTTGGTAGAACTAACTTGGATGGGCAAGGGAACATGGAGAGGGCTCTGCTCTAGCTCAGAAGTCCAGATTAAACTGCAGTCCCTCCTTAGATTCTGCCAAATTGGGTTAAACCTAGCCCCCAGGAAGTGAGGGGAAAGAAGAGGGGAGGAGCTCCTTGCTCCAGATTGCGTCCTAGGCTGAGAAAGTACTGTCTCTAGGCAGATGAGTGCCTGGCTATGACCTTTTGGTCTGGGGATTAACCCACCACCTCTGAAGGCCCAACTGTAGGCTCCCTTTAGGAAAAATGCAATCGCTTAGAATATGGCTGTCATTCCTGCCTCGCCATCACCCTTGCAGAAGCCTGGCTTCCAGGTGAAGTGGGAGTGTTGGTTAGGTAAGTCACCCTTGCAGAAGCCTGGCCTCCAGGTGAAGTGGGGGTATTGATTAGGTAAAGCTGCCCAAGGGGACAGAGTCAAAGTACGAGAAGAGCGAACCAAGAGCACTGACCCTGTGGTGCTTGGGATCCAGAAGGCCCCAATGCCGTATGATGTTCGTGCCATAGAAGCAGCATGGGTGAAAGTCCCTCAGAGGAATACAAGAGAGCTTAAAGTAGGACTGGCATGGAGCTCTGATCTGAAGATCATCATCCCGTCTTTGGAGCAGACAGTAGGCAGTGATGACTTAGGGATGGGGAGGGAGTGGGTGAGTTGATAGCATGTTTTTCTCTGTGGTTTTCTTCAGGGAAGGCAGGGGATCCTCAATAGTCCTCAGTGTCTTTTTTTAATCCTTCTTCTAAACAACTCAAAGTTGGCCAAGGGCCTAGACTCTTACCCTGTAACTAAGTGTTGACTTCCCAGTGAACTCTGGGAGCTCCTCACACTTGCTGTGCACTGGTTGACAGAGCAGGTTGAACAATTATTCCAAGGTGACCCAGAAGGGTATTGGCAAAGCAGAATGGGTCTTGTCCAGAAAGCAGGTCCCCGTTCTTGCCACCTGTCGTAGTCAGCCACAGGCCACTGAGATGAAGCTCCAAACCAGGCCAGTTTATGGGGGGAAAGGATTTATTGAAGCTACAGACCCAGGGGAAATTCAAAACAGTGAAAGAGGCTGCCCCCTTTCATAGGTCCAAACACAGAGAGAAACCCATCACCAACACCACACACACAATAGCAAACAGGCAGGAGGGCCAAGGAGAGAACTTTTTCCTCTATATATAGCCTTAGGGTGAGGTCTTGCAACCCTATCCCAGGTCTTGCATCACTATTCCAGATTTAAGAGTCTCTGGAATTTCCTTCCTGCACTGCCCACACAGGAAGGGATGTTACTTTCTAGCTCTCCTGAGTTTCCTTACATCCTGCCCCCCTACTGAGAGGCTGCCTTCATGTAAACATCAGAGACCCACCCAAGATAATTAAAAAGATCAAGTTGACAACAAAACCTAACCATCACAACGCCCATGGTGGTGTGAATGTGAAGTGTCCCTCATAGCCTCATGTATTCGTGATTAAGTCTCATACTTAGTCCCCAGCTGCTAGAGCCTTTGGGAGGTAAAGCTTTGCTGGAGGAGGTATGTCACTGGGGGAGGGCTTTGGGATTCTCTAGTCCAGCTTGGTTTACCCGTCAGTGCTCGCAAGTTCACTCTTTTTACTCCCACCCTGCTGCGGTGGAGATGTGATGCCCAGTTGTCTGGTCCTACTCTGCTTTCCCCATCTTAATGAAATGCCCCCTTGAAATATAAGCCAGAAATAACCCTTTCATAAACTGCTTTGGGTTGATGTTTTGTCCCAACAATGAGAAGATAACTGCTACACCACTCCATTCTCTGTCTTCTTGGAGGAGAAAACAATCACCTCCTCTTGACCAATGACTGCATCCATTAGCATCACATTTATGCAAGATCCTGTGTCCACACCTGCTCTGGCCTTGTCCATGCCCATGGTCACAATTGATCTTCCTCTACTCTGATACTGGAAGGATGTGCTAACAACAGTCCTGGTGTCCTGCTGAGATCCCTCAGTCAAATAGTATAGGCTGAATCCAAGTTTTCTGAGCTTCAAAACTATGGCTCTTTCCTGAGATCCATCTCTCAGAACTCTTGGCTGTAAAAAGCCAAGGGCCACACCTGACATCTCTCAAAAATACCTCATTATGATGGATAGATAATGCAGTTAATGGTTAAAGTTATTCTTTTCATTAATCATCAGGTATTACAACACTCACATGCACTATTTCAAGACTTGTAATTCAGATTAATATGATTGAGAAATAATATTTTAAAGCATAGGACTCACTTTTGGCTAGTTGTCTTTTCACATTGGTAATGGCGTCCTTCCCTGATGGTACCAGAAGTTACGGATCTTCCTTGGAGCTCATAGCCGATATGTGGGGAATGGGATAGAAAAGGTCTTTTTTCTCCTACCCATCATTCCACCTGATGGAAACATCACAAATGGCCAAGGTAACATTCTAGAACCTTTCTGAAAAAGAGGCTAGCAAAGGCTGTCTTTCATTTCCAGGGCCCCGAGACTACATTTTACTTGCTTATTTTCTTTCTTCTTCATATTCTAAAATAAACTTCAAGACCAGAAGGCTTTAGTATGCCGAGTACATGTTTAAGTCTCTGGAAAGGCTCAGAACATCCATTAATGTCATTGTGGGTTCAAGTTTGCAATCCTCACCATGTCCAGACTGGGCTCTGCCCACATTTAAAGCCTTTAGGAACTAGTCTGCCCTCCATAACTGGAGTAGGGCAAAAGTTGCTGAGAGAATCTGAAAACCAAATCTCCGTATGAGCCTTTATGGCTAGTGCATAAATCAGGCCATATTTTGCCTCGGTGTGTTGTTCTAGTTGTTGTTTGCTTGAGTAAAATGGACTACATGTATGACTTTCCTACTGGGGAGGAAGAGGTGAATCCCAGCCTGGGAACTGCTTTCTACTAAGGGAAAATATGCCACGGAGAAGGAGGAGGAATATGAAAGGATGAAGAAGGCGGAGGGAAGAGGAAGAGGAGAATAATTAAATGCAGACAGATGGGTACTTGGGACAAATGATGGGAAGATGAAGAGGTGTCATCCTGCTAGGGTATTTGGACAGACAGGCTCGTTCCAGCTGAGGCATCTGGAGAGTGGGGGCAGCATCCAGGAAGCTCTGGAATGGCTGGAGGAGTCTATGGAATGGGATGGTGCAGAGGATGGACGGAATGAGAAGGTGGGATCTGGTTTTTCTTTTGTGAAAAGTCTTGAACAGAGACCTGATCTTGAGAGAACAATGACAGTCTCGGGGAGACATCAGGGAAAAAAATGGATGGAAAAAGGAAGGGGAGACATGGAGAGGCTGGAGAAGTGGGCTCCAGAAGCTCTTGCTCACACGGGGATGTTTCGGGTGGACAGGAGCCTCTTCCCCAAACTCTTCCCAATATTGTGTTTGATTACACTTTTGAATTATTTCCTCCAGATTGGCCAAAAACGATTATCTCCTTGGTCCATTTTGTATGTCCTAATTGAAGAAGGTACATTGGTACAACCTTTTAAAAGATGGGTTTGATACCATGCAGCAGAATTGACAGTGCTTCTTGCCTCTTAACCGAGTAGTATTACCCCTGGTGAAGTGACTAAAGATTCATGTCCATAGGTGGTCATGGAAACATTATTGTGTTTCTACAAATTCCACCCCAGGGGCAGAGTCCTGAGGCTGCACAACAAATTCCACAGGGCAAATGTGAGCTGGTCTTTAGGAGTCTTGTTGAGCAAGTGAGGGGAGGGCAAGGGAAATATGCATGTTATCTGATCCCATGTATGATCAGTTAAAAACAAAACAATGGGAAAAATAGAGAAGCATATGGGAAAACTATTAATTGAAGATACTTCTTGAGTAGAAGCAATAGTTTGGAAACTCATATTTTATGCCTCTCATGGTGTTTGCATTTTTAAAATCACATCTATATGTGATAGTGTTCTAAGAGGGAGCAGGGAGCAAAGGAAGCTGAGAAAATGAAACATGGGTTATGATGAGGCCCCCAGCCCTTCTGCAACGTCCTGGGGACATCTCACAGGCCCCACGTAAGGTGGCAGCATAGTCTGGATATGTGTAAAAGGGATGGCATCGCAGTTACCTTCTAGTTACTGGGACAAAATGACTAGAAGCAGCTTATGGGAAGCAAGGGTTTATTTCAGCTGACAGCTTAAAGAAGTTTCATCATGGTGAGGAAAAGCATGGCAGAGAAGAGGTAGGTTGGGCATCGCATGTGTCATATCCACTGGGAAGTAGTAGCAGCAATGAGCTAGCTGAACACCCAATGGCCTAGGCTAACAAACCTCAAGCCCAGCCCAAGTGACACACCTCCTCCAGCAAGACTCCACCTCCTAAAGGTTCCACCAGCTGAGGATTGAGTATGAGGCTATGGGGACACTTCACACTCAAACCACAGATGCTGACTGCAGCAGCTGAACCGTTAGAAGGCAGGGTGGGCAAGGAGAACCTGGACATTGATCGTGCTGTGCTGACCCCTGAAAGCTGCTATATGATTTGGACATTTTGGAGCTTTCCAGAAGGTCCTACAAAGCCCCACCTTTACTTGTTTCTACTCACGCCTTAGGATATTTGGTCACTACTATGATTTTCTATCCATAGGAAACATGCCAGCTTCGACAGAACCATGCTACAGAGATGGCAGGTACAGTGGCTCCCAGACAGCGTGGAGGGACCTGAGGGATGCAAAGCAGAAAACGGTTCAGTCCCCAGCAAGAGGAGGGGCGGGACTTCCTCAAGAAGGAAGCTTGTGATTGGAATTTACTAAAATGCCTGTGTCCCTGAAGATGTGCTCACGTATCTACACTTGAGGGGTCACATGTGTCTCTTTTTGTTCTTAGAAAGATACCTATGGCACCCAGCATAAATTAGGGTTGTCACCAAGGGAACCAGTACTGGAGATCATTGGTTCCTGACATCCCAAATCCTCTCCCAAGGAACAAGCTGAGGAAAGGGGAAACTCGGAGAGCACAAGTTCTGTCAGAGGAGCAGTCCACCTGCTGTTCATTCACTTTTTCTCAGATGCAGTCCTTCTCCCCTTCTGGGACTATTCAGCCCAAGGTCGAGAGGCCCTGAGATAGCATTACCCTAAGCATGCATATATATATATATATATATGCTAAGCTTCAGAGGGAGAGTCACCCAGCCTCCAGTAAGGGCTCCTTTCTCTGTGTCTGCCACATCCTCCAGGTCATTTTTCCTGCCAGGGAAGGGTCAACAGTGAGTTCACCCCTAGCATTTGTGCTGATATTTACTCAGCATTTGAGTGTCACATCTGACACTCAAGAAAAAAGAATTCTTTACCCTGGGCTTTGGATTACTGGTCTTCCTTTTCTTTCTCTGGTCAGCATAGCTTCTGAAAATTGCTTGTCCAGTTCATATTGAGGTTGGTGGGTATTAATCATCCCAAGTTGGTGTTGGCTCCTGCACCAGATACAGATAAATAACCTAGGTTCTCCCTGCCTGTCCTCTTTACAGAGCTCAGAGCTCTTGCTGGGCCCAGGGGGATAGGACCCTGTGGCTTCAGGAGGGTATTAAATGTGTTTAATTTGTCCCCTATGTGTCTTTTCTGGTAGAAAAAGGAGATCAGCAATTTTGAGTACCTCATGTACCTCAACACATTGGCCGGGAGGACCTACAATGACTACATGCAGTACCCCGTATTCCCCTGGGTGCTCGCTGACTATACCTCAGAGGTAAGGCATTCTGTAACACATGTCACAGGAGCCTGAGGCATCCTTACCCATCATTAGCATTTAGAACCCTGCTTGGAGGGCCTTAAGGCTACTCTGTGGCTTCCAAGCCCATGACAGGCTTTGCAGTTGGGATGCCTGGGTTCCTGTCCTAGCTTCACCTGTGGACTGGCCAACATGACTGTCACATGCTGATGTGAGACCCAGAGGGCTTCCTGGCTTACTTCTCACTGAGGAAGGTAGCTGCTACTCATCTGCTGAGACACGTCCATGGGCCAACGCTGAGTATGCTATGATTACAGAGACGGGCTGTGTAACTTAGTCCTCATATCAACATGCTCAGAGGGAAGGGGAGGAAACAGAATAACCTACCCTCCCAGACCCAGGACTGGACTGAGAAACATGGAGATAGGAAGGCTCATGGCAAGACCAGGCCGCTGACCTCTCTTGGCCTGCATCCACGGACCTCAGCAGGCATAGGAGGATGAAAGCTATGTGGGAAGACCAAGTGATGCATATGTCTGCACAGGACAACCAATCCATGGACCAGGTCAGCAGAGGATGTAGTAGGCCATGTGTGAAGAATAGCAGGTGGGTTGTTGGTCAGACCAGCCTCTCCAGCCCTGCCTAGGATGCCTGTGTGGAAGAGTGCAGGGTTTGGAAGAGGGAAACCATCTTTTATGACATCCCCTCCCCCCCCCTCGCATCTTCGCTGAAGATGTTGATGGAGACAGCACTTTCTCATCAGCCTCATGCACCCTCTACTCACACTAATGGTCCATCTGAGGCCAAAGCCTTACAGACAGGAAACATACAGAGCCCAAGGTTAACTTATACTTTGCAAAGTTGTGGCTGTTTTGTAAGCCTTTTCTGTCCAATCCATACACTGTACTTAAAGTTGTGATCACTGGGCTTGGGAGATGACTCAGCAGTTAAAAGCACTTGCTTACAAAAGCCTCCTCGCCTGGGTTTGGCTCCCTAGTACCCACAAAAAGCCAGATACAAGAAGTGGCACATGTGCCTGGCATTTATTTGCAGTGGCAAGAGACCCTAGCATGAGTGTGCACACACACACACACACACACACACACACACAGAAATATTTTTAAAATTGTGAGTACTTTCTGGTGTCTAAAAACTGAGAATTTACTCTGAAAATACGGAATTCTGATATCTTTGGGAAAATCAGCCTGGCCGCTATCACCATTCTGACCTGGCCAGAGCGGCAGAAGCAGAGTGAGTTTCCAGGAGCCCTTCTGACACTCACTGGAGTCTGAGGAGGGGCTGTCTCCCTGACCTGACTTCTGCCAACCTTGAGGTGGGGACACCATGTCCTCTGTCAAGCTGCAATGACTCAGTTCTAGTGAAAAGAGAAGCTTAAAAAGAAACACTTCCTCTTCCAGAGAGATGCAGACTCGGGAATACCCAGCGCTCCACTAACACTCAGGACATCTCTGCTAAGCAAAAATGTCTCTGAAGACCCCTGACTCTGAGCTCTTCCTGTCCCTCTGTGATGAATCCCCAAGGTCAGGGGCAGGGCTGGCACTACATGTCTTTATTATCCAAAGGAGAGCTGCCCTCGGAAAACTAAAGACGATCCTCCATTTCCTCCCCAGACCAGTGACTTCCAGCTTCCTGTGCAATCATCTTGACTCTAATCAGGGACCCCGAACTGCTGGAGTGAATTACTCTGTAAGGGAAAGAGTCAAAAGCCTTAGAGGCAGCAGGATTCTTGGAAAATCTCTTTTCAGTGACTGGTGGGCTTGTTCTGATTTGGGTCAACTTGGAACAGGTTCGGTGTGAACTCAATCTTCCCCTCCTCTTTCTTCTCATCTCTCCCCTATTAAGTTTTTGTGGATCACTGGCTCCTGGGCCATAAAACTCCAGCTAGCCAGCTAATCACCAGAGGGGTTCAAACCAGATGACAATAAACCAATAAAGGAAACCATAAAACTAAAGAACGTGGCTCCAGGGGCACAGAGGGCTGGGGGAGTTAACTCTGGTTGCACATCTGCCTTCTAGACATTGAACTTGACAAATCCCAAGACTTTCCGGAATCTTTCCAAGCCCATGGGGGCTCAGACCAATGAAAGGAAGCTGAAATTTACCCAGAGGTTTAAAGAACTTGAAAAGATTGAAGGTGAGTATGCCCCAGCTTGATTTTGTTTTTGCAGTGCATGTGTGTGTATATAGACACACACACACACACACACACACACACACACACGCACACACACACACACACACACACACACACACACAGTGTTTTCTATCTGAATACCTTGAAATGACAGCCAGTTGGTCATGCAGCCTACTATGGTATTGGTGGAAAGGAGAAACCTCTCATTCAGTGGCTGCATGGAAGAATCACCTGAGAGAGCTTCAGACAAATACTGAAGTTCAGAGCTCTGTACTAATTGTGTCGCATGTAAGGCACAGCCCGAGTGATTCCAGCCTCCATTCTGGATGGAAAAGCAGAAGGAACTAACTCCTTCAGTGCTTTCTATCTGCTATGGTCCCTTCTAAAGAGCAGGGACTTGAGACTCAGAGAAACACAGCCAAGATTACAGCCTTTAAATGGCCAAGTCTACATTTAGCTAGCTGTAGAACTTAGTCCCAAATTCTGTCCATCTCCTTTGCAGTTTTTGCTACATTGGAGAACCTTCTGGGCTCTTAGTGCCTTAATGTTCTTCCTTTTGGTTACTCACTTCAATGAATGTGTATATTTTAACTACTTTTCTCAAGCACAAGGAAACTTGTGTGCTACCTGCATGTGGGCAGCAGACCTCAGGCCTGTCCTTTGTTTCAGGAGACATGACCGTCCAGTGCCACTACTACACTCACTATTCTTCCGCCATCATTGTTGCCTCCTACCTGGTCCGGATGCCACCCTTCACCGAGGCCTTCTGCTCTCTGCAGGTGAGCTGCTGGCTCCTCTTCTTGTACATGTGCACGCATGTGCACACACACCGTCTCACAAAGCCAGGACCTGGGCTTGCGTAAGGTGGGGACCTATCTGCTAAAGTGACATTGGTTCCTGGACTCACAGGCAGACTGTTCTTCATTGAGGACATTGGCCCATCTGCCCGTGTCTTGCAAAAAAAAATACCTTAAATAGCAAAGAATAAGTGCTATGAAAAATAATATAAATACAATGTACTGGAGAGGAAAGCAGGAGTTATGGAGACTGGAAAGGTCAGCAGCCAAAGATTAGAACAATAACCAGAACAGCGGTTATGAGCCAAGGCATCTATGCTAAGGACATGCGAGAGGCTCCACAAGCCAGACAGAACACATGAAAACAGAAACAAACAGATAACTCAGAGAAAGAACCTGGCCAACTACCCACCCATAAACTCACACACCATCATACCAGCTTAGACTTGCCAGGTCTCACAAATAAAACAGAAAAAAATGCTTTTTTAGGTCAGATCCTGATAAACAGTGACTTTCAGATAAACACTGGCTTAAACTGGAAAATTATCCTTGTTTATCTGAAATTTAAATGTATCTGGGTCTCCTGTGTTTTATCTGGCAACCCAGAAGGAGTTGGAGGAGAGCCAGTTTGACTACCAAGTAGGGGGTGGTGTCCTGGACATGCAGGGTTTCTGAGACAGAGTCCCACATTGGGACAGTGCTGAGACACCCTGTCTCTCTTCCCCCTGTAACTCCACCACTGGGATCTTGCATCCAAGGAACTCATTATCCCAAAGGTACAGCTTGCAATATGGAAAGCTGTCAGGTAGCCCAGCTACAGCCAGCTGGCTGAGTTCACTGTGGATGGAATATATCACAGGGCCAAGTTCGTGACTGACCCTGTCCACATCTTGCAATGGTCCTGTTGAGAAAGACATGAGCCATGCAGCCGGGGGTGGGAGGGCACTGAACCCACAGGGGCTGGTTCTGACACCTGAGCCTCATGCCGGAGAAGCATGCAGTGGGTGTCCCAGGAACTGTGTGTTCTGCTCTGACTTTGCGAGCCACCTTGGATTAGTACTGGAGCCACTTCTGAATCCTGGTCAGGAATGAGGAGGCAAGGTTAAGCAATTTCTCCAGTAAGAAGAAAGACCCCTCCAATCTCTTGTCTCTTGGCACAGCCTTCCCTCTCCTTGATGGCATGGCTTGTCTAGACATTGTATAACCCCCTCTCTCTGGAAATCCACTCAAAAATAATAAGTGTGTTTCCCCTGAGCCTTTCTCAAGCAACAAGCATTTTAAGTAAGTTTAGTTTGGAGGATGAATGGTCCCAGAGCTGTTCCCCATGCCAGAAATCCCATCCAGATGTTGATCATTAATCCACAAGAAATGACGATCACTGTTGCTGATGATAGTGATGGATTCTGTTACTGCTTTCCATCCAGGGAGTTTAAATGTTCTGATGTACAGATGCATTTAAAGCTCCCCTTTGTCTGTTTGGTCAGATGCATTAAAGCCAGGAGCTCTACCTGTTGCTAAGGGTCTTTCCACACAGAGAGGTGATGCAGTGAAAGAGAGAGCCTCACTGTGAGATTCACAGCCAGCTCTTCCATCAAATATTCTGCGTCTGGTACCTCTGGAAATGATGGTTCTCATTGATGAGAAGCATCAATGAGAAAATGTGGGGAGAGCCCCTAGCCCAAGGGATCAATCCCTGTTAGTTCCCCTCTTCCCTCTGTGATTAGCCAGATCTGATCTCAGCAGACATGAACTTGCTCAAGCTGGTGTCCATGAGTCAAATTGATTTAAGACAGTCTGAACTACATCAAAGCACCCCAGCACATCCTGAGCCAGACTAAACAGGTGCTGAAAACCCAGAGGCTTTTAAGTAATGGCTACTTTGAAGCTAATCACTAGTCTCAGCTTATTTAGCCTCTTTGGTGACCAGATCAGACTAGTTTGAGAGACTAACGTGGTGTGAGGTCATCAGAGCCAACTTTATATGTTTTCAGGAGGTTCCAGTGAGGCCATGTTTGGACTCCATGGGAATCTTGGATGTAATTCCTAGCATGTTTTGGCTCAAGCCTGCCATGAGTAGATGGTTTCCTCCAAGTTGGAATTATGTTGGGCTCTCTGAATGTACCCCCAAACCTATCTCATCTACTGACATTTAAATGACTCTTCCAGGCTGTCATAATTGGCCTACACCTTTGGAACCAGCAGAAGAATTTGCCATCTCTGCTTTTTCCTGAGAACAAAATAAAATGTGTTAGTTCACAGAATAATAGTTCCAAAGGCCACATGTGTGGAGAGAATGTGTCTGATTCGTCTTCAAGTGCTGGTCCTCACCAGGACTGCCTAAAGAATGTTCTGGATTCTTCCTTTCATCCCAATAGCCTTGCAGGGAGCAGGCCTGATTCTTCTCAAGAGACCTTTGCTTGCCTTCACACTGTGGTGACAGGAAAGGAGCCTCCCATAGTCTCAGTCTCTGATGTGGACAGAAGTGGAGGATGGGGAGAACACAGGATACCCGCGGTGAATAGTGGTGTGAATGCCAACATCAGAGAGTGAACACTTCATTCTGAACCACCCACCTGTTAAAGTATGAGGAAGTCAGAGGGGGACATGTGTGTCCTAGCTCAGGGTCCAGGAGCGCAGGGCTCTGTGTCCTCAGCTCTGCCATATGAGGTTGAGCAGAGCACTGTCTTCCTCTGGAACTCAGTTTCCTTATTAGTGAAATAAAGATGGTGATGATATACTGACCAGCTTGGGCACTCATTAAACACCTACTGTGTTTCTGGATGGTGCCAAGTTACTTACATGCATTATTTTTATTTTCTTACTGTGGTATGCAAAACATAAGCGTTTTTAAACACAGACCTCAGTGGTATGAAGTATGAGTGGCGTGTCAATGCACGGAGCTGTCACATGCTGTGTGCTTGACTGTGTGGCAGGCACAGAGCTGTTGGGGCACCATGGCTGGCTCACTGTGTGCTGTGCTTAAAGCTGTGAACAGCACCAGGCTCAGTCGGGACTTTATTCCCTTCCCAGTTACACACCATCACACGCAGGCTGGACTTAGCATTGATGCACAATCTATTGTATTGCTGTTCATTTCTTTTTCTGCCCCAAACCTGTCAATACAATGATAGATTTCTATAATTCAAACAATATGGAACAGTTGTATATCATGAGAGATTGGTTCCAGGACCCCCACAGATACCAAAATCTGAGGGTCTCCAAGTACCTTATACAGCATATATCTCAATATAGATGATAAGGTGTCCATGAGACCCCATACTTCCCAGAGTAAATAGTGAAAACTCATGATTTCTGGGAAGAGGGGAAATCATGTCCTATAGGGGACTAGCCACTGGAGGACTGCCCACTCTCCATGAGGAGGCAAGTGAGCCTCATGAAATCAGTGGATCAAAAACTATAAGCCAAGTGTGGAGGTAAGATGGGGATCTAAGAGGAAGAAGACGGGCTTTAGTGGGAGGGACAGAGGAAGAGAGAGATGAAGCAGGGGAATCAAAATGCATTGTGTACATGCATGAAATTGTCAAGCCTAGAAATAGCATCTGCGCAGAAGCTACCCATATCTTCCTATGTACTTTAAGCCATCTCTAGATTAGTTATAACTTCTACTACAATATAAATGCTGTGTAAATAGTAGTAACACTGTTTGGTTCAGGGAATTGTGACAGGAAAAAGTGCATATTTGGGACAGATGTGACTTTTAAAGATATTTTCAGTGCACGGTGGTTGAATGTTTCAATGTACAAGCATGGCTGTGTGTGCAGTGTCTGTGTGCTGTAAGATCTGAGTAGGTAAACATACAGGCAGTGTGATCAGACAGGTGTAGGCTGTGTACTCCATACTCCCTTCTCTGAGGGCTGAGCTGCTGTCTCATGGGGCTGCTGTGTGTCCACAAGAGCAGCCCCAGGGCTCTGTGGTTCTCGTGAGTCTCCCGTGACTGGAGCCAGGGTCAGAGAGGCCTCAGAAAGTCAAGTCACCATGCCTTGCCCTGTGAGATCCTAGTTCGGATACCATTTTCTGTCCCAGAAAAAGCTCCGCGTACTGGGTGGGGCCCAGCAAGGCAGCCCATGCCCAGCAAGGGTGGTTGTTGTAGTTAATAAGAAATGAAAATAAAGTGCTGTGCTAATTAAGTCACAGCCGTGTGAAGTCAGCTGTAACCAGCAGCAAGGAAGGGTTTTTCCAAACCACCTGCTGCGAGATGGCTGGGTTTTGTGATAGATGCTAACTGCAGAAAGAACCAAGAGCCTCGGGTAGACATGGCCTGTCCTGGCTGCTCTTCGCAGCTCCAAGTGAGTGAGAAACGTGAGGAATTTGAGTCCAGTTTCAACGGTGGACCCTGCCTCTGAGGCAAGTAGCCTGTCCTTGGGACCTGACTTTGCACAGGGCTGGACAGCCCCCCCAGCAACTCCCAAGGCAGTGCCAGGACATGGGGTCTGTAAGGACCCAAACAGACCTGACAGAAATCCTCCAGGCTCTTCAGTGTGGTAGAATTTTGATGATGTAGATTCAGTCAAGAGTACTGGAAAAGGCACATGTGATAGAGACTGACAGACCCCAGATTAGAAGGCTCTAGAACGTTCTCCTTCGTGTGCTGCATAATGAGACTGCGGTTTCCTTCTCCTCTTCATCACCCCTAAGTGACTGACTGGTGAGGATGATGCTCAGCTTCCCTGGCTCCATGACATCTGCTCTGCTCCTGGTCACAGCAGATGGCCTGCGTATCCACAGGCCTTGGGGGTACTTGGCCACACACTACTGCTCTGGGGTTAACACCAGGACTTACTAGTTCCTAGGCTTCTCAGATGACACACAGGACACATGCTGTTTAGCTTTCAGTAAGATGCTAGGATCCAGCTATTTTCGGTAAAGAGGCCACCCTGTTTTCTCTTCCGACACACATATGCTCCCTTACTGGGTGCTGTGGTTGCCTTGGAGCTGCCCCAGCACAGCCCTCATATGTGCTGTTCCCGTCCTGAGGTTGCTGAGCTTGGCTTCCCTCCTGCCCCTGTTCTAGGCACTAGAGGAAATCCCTCCGCCCTCTATACTCTCCTTTTCACTTTCAGTCATTCTGTCCCCTCTCTTTTCCTTCCAACGGACCACTGGTTTTCTTCCCCATGTACAATAGAATTGAAGCCCAAGCCAAGGATTGCTTGCCAGTTCCTAAATTGTGCAGGAAAGAGACACAATTCACTTAGCACCACTTTCTGTGTTTAGACTGACACCTGAGGAAAACCTCTCCCTCTTCCTCTCCCCTCCCTCTCCTTCCCCTCTCCCTCTCTCTCTTCCTCTCCCCTCCCTCTCCCTCTCCCTCTTCCTCCCCCTCTCCCTCTTCTTCTCCCTCTTCCTCTTCCTCTCCCTCTTCCTCCCTCTCCCTCTCCCCTCTCCCTCACTCCCACACTCACTTGGGCATACAGACTTTTCCATCCCAAACAATCACTGAAGGTTTGCAGAGGAGGGGATAGGTGGTTAAGGAGATTAAGGAACTTCTCATACATCACTACCACAGCTTCCAAGGCTCAGGAAATATTGTGGAAGACGGAACAGAAAGAATATATGAACCAGAGGATAGGGAAGAGGGCTATGGAACGTGGCTTCAAGACACGAAGTGGCCATTGCATTCATGACCTCAGGGCCACTGGATTTACCTGCACACGATCTGCTGCATTTTGGACCAATCAGCATTATACCACAGATGGTAGAGAAAGAAAAAGGAAGACATCAAAGCAAGAGGGACTAGTTGGAAAGAAAAAGGGATTTCCTGGAAGGAAGAGGGGAGGAAATCAAGAGAAGGCAGTGAAAGTTTAGGTCAAAATATACTATTTACATGTATAAAAATTGTAAACAAAAATGTTTAAAGTAATGCGGAGAGATGGCTCAGCAGTTAAGGCATTTGCTTAAAGAGTCTGACAACCTGAGTTCAATTCCCCAGTACCTATGTAAAGCCAGATGCAAAGGAGTTCATTTGCAGTGGCTGGAGGCCCTGATGCATCCATTCTCTGTCTGTCTGTCTCTCCCCCACCCCTACTTGGAAATAAATAGATAAAAATTTAAAAAGAAAAAGACGAAAAAATGTTTAACTCAATGTTCATCCCACAAGTAAGTGCGCACTAAAATTCCAACTCAAGTTGGCCTGATTCCAGAGTTGCAGCGCCCTCCGCCGTGGCACACTGCCTCTGATAGATAGTTGGTGGTTTAGATTAATTAGCTGACACTGTCCACACATTGCATGCATGTGTTTATTATCTTTTTCTTTTTCTTTATTTTTTGACTTTTTGAGGTAGGGTCTGGCTCTAGCCCAAGCTGACCTGGAATTCACTATGTAGTCTCAGGGTGGCCTTGAACTCACAGGGATCCTCCTACCTCTGCC
Source organism: Zapus hudsonius (assembly GCA_004024765.1). Taxonomy (NCBI): domain Eukaryota; kingdom Metazoa; phylum Chordata; class Mammalia; order Rodentia; family Dipodidae; genus Zapus; species Zapus hudsonius. Next base: position 38,471 of record PVHP010005166.1, on the reverse strand, counting down.
TCTTGAATGCTGGGACTAAAGGTGTGCACCACCAGGCCTGACTGATGCTTTTAAATTATTAAGAAGAATATCTGTGGTGTGAATGGGTTATCCATCTTCTCAGAAAGCCAATCCATGATCTGGATGTGAGTGGGTTGATCTGGGTCACTAGGTCCTGGAAGGAAGACTCGACTTTTGAGTATAGATTATAAACTATATGAGTATTCAGGTGTCCTTGAAAACTCAAAGTATCTGGATTTCTTCTAAGTGTGGACCAAGAATTGAAGTGGCTTTTTGTTGTTGTTGTTGTTGTTGTTGTTGTTGTTGTTGTTGTTCTAGCATCCTCTCCCTGTTCATGTTGGAGTGGGGTTCAAGAATGTAGTAACTGAAGTGCAGAGCCAGGGACAATGGCGCAAAGACTTGGCTCACAGAAAACGAGTGTTGCCTTCAGTAAAGCACATTCCTGTTCAGGATGTATCTAGTTATAATCAATGTACTGTAAATATTGAATTAAAATACCAATTTTACCTTAATGTCCAGAAACTACCCTTGTCATCCACTTGTCTCACTGCTATTCCCTTCCTAATTTTGGCTCATCTCTTAGGAGGGCTGAGCACCTCTTAATGTATTATAACTGAGGGATGATATACCTCAGATTATCTCATTGCTGATCCTCAGCTATTCAAAATATGTTCCTGTGTCTTTACACATCGTGATGTCTCCAGTAGGCTCACCATCTTTTGCCTCAGCTTGACCCCACTGCCCTCTGGGAAAACCTGCCCATGAGCCACTCTATTGCTGACAGCACAACCTTCTTGTAATCATTTGGATACACACAGGACTCATTATTTTTGGCAGGCAAGACCATCTGCATAAAAGATGCAGGGACAGATCTTGGCCCAGGAACTCTCTCTAATCACCTACCTTCTTCCAATCTCCAGACTTAATTTGCTGGTGCTTATTTCATTTGGTTTTGGACTCTCCTTATACAGACACGCTGCAACCCTGAATTGTGTGTCTCTCTGTAACTCTCCTTCCTGCCCTTTCTTCCTTCTGTTTCCTCTTCCTTTTTTCTTTCCTTCCTTTCCTAAGAATCAAGTCCTAGCTGGGACTCACTGCCAGGAGCCACCAGAGTTTATGTCAACCCACAGACTTACAATATAAGTTATTTAGCAACTCCACTTTTTCTTCTAGGGAATATAGTGTTTATTTGTATTGCAGAAGTGAGAAAACCCATTAATTCTGAAACAAATATATGCAAATACATTTATTAATATAGGAAATAGGAAAATCAGTTATTGCTTCCTTTATAAATAATACAGGCTTAAGTTTTAAAGATATTACTTTTGCTAAAATGCATTAGACAGCTATGAAAAAAATAACATTCTTCTTTGTGGTAATATCTTTAACCAGATTTGTAGCACTAACAATATTTCCTATGTATATATTATTTTTATTTAATACAGGTAATCTTTTTATTACCAAATCATATTGTTTCTCAGGAGATCACCATCAGCGCTTATAAAAGCTGCAAAAGGAAAAACGGCACCATGAGAAGACATCAATCTCCCGCAGATGTGAGACTCGGGCTGCACATTAAATACACAAAGCTCCTAATGCATTTCAATGGGTGACTCATTAGGTGCAGATTTATTTAGATTCCTCTTATTTTATTTCCCTTTCAGTTTCATTTGCTGGTGGACATCATTCTCTAATTTCAGTGGAGAGCAGTGTGACCTCGGGGAAAAGCCTCATCTTTAAGCTGAGCCTGTGCTGTGCTTGTCCATGTTCCAATGCGGAGAGTGATCATGGATCCCGCTGGATCAAGTCTGGCTCAGAAAATTGGCCAGTCAGTCCATGCCCACCTCCATGCTTAGCTATCATCCCAGGTGTATGGCACACTCTCCCCTCTCTTTTGCCCTTGGCTCCCACATAGACCACCTTTGTCCCAGGTCCAGGAATTTCCTTATTAAACGGGCACAAGTGATGTATACCCTTTGGAGATGCACCTGGGGGCTTAGTCCCAACTCAGGTACCCACTGCTCTGATAGCCTTGAGAAACTCAGCATGCTATGAGGAGCCTTAGTTTTCTGCTCTACAAACTGAAAATGCCAATTCCTCTCTAATGCTTTTTCTGTAGATATTAAAGAGATCGTTATATATGTATAAATGACCTGGCAGAACATATAGGCCAAGAAAAAGCTCTTGCCCATTCTTAGACTTCACCCATGGCTCTGCTGAGCAAAGCTGCCTTGGGTAAATGCTGGTGGGAGTGTGCAGTCCTCTGAAAAGTGAAGAGAGATGATGGAGACACAGTGTCTACCCTCTGCTCTCCTAGCTACTTATGTGCTGTGAAGAAGAAAGACGTTTTTGCTCAACATGGGCCCAGCTTTCATGGAACAAATGAGTGACAGAATTCCAGGGACTTGGAGGTTTCTTAGATGTGTCTGAACTTAAGTAAGCCCAAGGCTCAGTTTCAGAAAGTCTTTCCTTGAAGTCCCTCTTCCCCTCTCCCTCAATATTTTTTTTACCTCTAACCAGGCCCTGCTCTGAGGCACCTTTCTACCTCCCTCCCGAGTCCAAAGATCACCTGATAAACAGTAATGGTGGTCATTTGACAATTTAGGGGAAGAGATAGGCAATTCAGATAAGAGGAGCAGGGTATCCAGTGAAAGAATTTTCCTCATGTATTAGCAGACCCAACCCCAACAGTCAAGTTTCAGCTGGACTGTACCAGGCACCTGCTGCCATGGGCCTTGGAATGAGACTGGACCACGCTGGCAGATGCTGCAGACTTCCTGGCTCTCGTGTGCTGCCTCAGGCTCTCTGAACTCTGGTCTTCCTCAGACCTGCTCTAGCTTGTCAAGGCCAGGGATGCTGGTCTTCTTGGCTGCTTCTCTCCCTGACCAGATGCCTTGTAAGAGGCACCTGATCTCCCAAGCACTCCTCCTACCTCTGCTCTTTTCCAGGCACTCTGCCAGCTGCCCTATCATCAAGCTTCCAGACTCGTCTCCCTGTTGGATTCTCAGGAATCTCTCTCCTAGTTCCCACACAGAATGACTGAGCCACCTCTCTGTCTTGTATTTGGCTCTTTATTCCCTGCCTGTGACACTGACCTATGGACCTCTCAAGAGCTGAGTCCAAGCCATTCTTGTCTTCACCAATTTGTGTTAAGGGCCCAGTTCAGATTGGCCCTTAGCAATGCTGGAAATGGTCATGAACAACCATGAGTTTCTCATCTGTGATCTGAATGCTGCTTTGCATGATGATGGGGGGAAAGGGTTCACTTGAATACCATGGATGGTGCCTGAGAGTAAAATCAGAATGGGTGTGAGAAGAAACAGAAGCACAAAGACATGGGCTGATCGGTGAGCCTGTCAGAAGAAAGGCTGGAAAGTGTGACAGTGGAATTCGTTCCTCTTACTTTGAATGGATGATGTGTGACACGTGACACATGCAGCTGATTATGTCATCCCCTTTCCCACAGGGCGGAAGCTTTGATGTGGCAGATAGAATGTTCCACAGTGTGAAGAGCACTTGGGAGTCTGCCTCCAGAGAGAACATGAGCGATGTCAGGGAGCTGACCCCTGAGTTCTTCTACCTGCCCGAGTTCTTAACCAACTGCAATGCAGTGGAGTTTGGTGAGTGGAGGCCCGGGAGAAGCCTGGTGGGTTGTAGGCTTCTCCTTTGGGTCTGCCATGGGAGCAGACTCTATGAATGGACTTGCTTGGATCTCAGGAGACAGACTTCTCATGAGGACCAGTGTGTTGGGAGTGAGCTTTCTGCTGAGTGCCAGCATCGTGTACAAAGGAGGTTGCTGAGGGGGTGCTGGGTCCCCGGCTTTCCAGATAGCCTAGAGCACCCACTCCAGTAACAGCTTTTCCTCTGAGGGCCTCGGGCTTCAGTTTGCTGTAAAGCCACAGCCTGGGTGCTGGCACCCTTGCTGGTAGCCCAGGTTCAGCACTGCCTTACTGCATTCTGACCTTGGCCTTCACCAGCCCATTTCCTCCAGGCCCCACAAGTGGGAAGACCACAGGCTAGTGGATCCTCTTATTCTCGAAGCCCAGGATGTACCGGGCCTTCTTCCTGCTTTCTGTAAGACCAACCTTAGAGAGGTGCCGGTGGAGTCTATGCATATGTACCTCAGGATCCTCCATTGTACACATGTATGAGGTCTAGGTGGGGCAGTGTGCAAGCAGCTGTGTGGGCAGAGCTGGGGCAGGGTGCAGCAAACTCTTCACCCAGGGGCACGTGCTGCAGAGAACACTCAGGAATGGCACCAGTGCCCTTCAGGCCCAGAGGTCTCCTCCTTCAAGGTGACCTACTTCCTCTCAGCAGCACATTCAGGCTTGTACCCAGAGCCAAGCCAAGTATGGCCTCACATGAGATAGTTTCTTATTTGACCTGCAGTGGATTTTTGGTCCTGGACATGTGGCCACAATACCTGTGGAACTTTTGAAACCCCACTCCTCCAGGCATTGCCCAGGCAGCCTGACCCATGCACTTGGTGTTCAGGTTCATCTCTGGTTCCTTCCATGTGGGAGAATTGGACAGATCCAAAGGACAGCTCCAGCAAGCATGGTGAGGCCCAGGACAGGAGTAAATTGGAGGCAGCAGAATCCATAAGACTGGCCGGCCTTAGGGTAGAGCACCACGTAGAGGCTCCTTCTCCCCTGGAATTGCAGCTGGGTTCTCAGTTCTATGCAGAACTGACAGCACAGTCCAGAACAGAAACAAGCTGGTGTCTTCAGGGAAGTTGGGAGAACAAGTGGTTATATGGCGCCTACTGTATACAGGCACTTCTTTAGGAAGGTGTGGCTTGTTCTGAAGATGGTTCTGTCTGAGAGGGGAAGGCGATGGAAACAGACAGATAAGCAAGTGAACCACAAGCTGGTGCTGAGAATCCCTGCAAAGAAACAAGTGGAAATGTGGTATGAGAGTGACTCAGAGGGATCTGTGTGATTCTGGTTCCCAGGAAGGGACCTGAGCTAAGTGATGAGGGAGACAGGCCAGGCCTAGCCCTACAAGTCCAAAAGAGCAAGGAGAGGTTTGATTTTACTTGAAACATATGTTTAGGCAAGACCATAGCAACTGAGCATCCACCACAGGCATGGTATTATTCTTCACACACTGTGTGTTTACATTGGCCAGCCTATGGCAGCTCTGTGAGGTTCCCCCATCTCCTCCAGTTTTATAGGTGGGAAGCTGAATCCTACTGAGGTCAAGTAGCTTGTTCTATTGGCTGCTGATGGAAAGGGGAGACTTGGTCTGGAAGCCAGGCTCCTCTTCTTACTGCCTGGGGGATCTCCATCTAAGGACCCTGTTCCCCTCCCTTTACATGAAGAAAAATGAAGTTGGTGTGAAGACTCAGTATGGTAGTGTGTGCCAAGAACCTCCCATGATGTTCGAAGTGGTCTTGAGTGTGTGCATCCTTGTATTAGCATCACAGTTTTTTCCCTGTTGTTTTGGTGCCTAGATGAAAAGGCACCATGGGTGAAGAGAAAGACAGACTATCAGTGATGACATTCTATGTGGCTTCGGAACCCAGCCCTGGTGCTGCTTGGGAAGCTGAGAGGCTCATGGAGGAGCAAAGGGAAGGGCCAGGCAGAGGAGGACTGGCACTTTGCAGGCACAGGCAGCAAGACCATGCTTACCGTCTAGCCTGCATAGAAGTGAGAATCCCCGTAACAGAGTTCTGTCCTCCTCAGGTCCTGTCTCACTACGACCCCTACTTAGCCTACTATGTACTGTTTTGCTTCCCCTCAGGCTGCATGCAGGATGGGACCACGCTGGGGGATGTACAACTCCCCCCTTGGGCAGATGGCGACCCACGGAAATTTATCAGTCTGCACAGACAGGTGTGTCACTCGAGGCTGTGCACCTCAGCATCCCCTCAGTATCCATGGAGGCTTCTGTCCCACTGCTGCACACAAGCCCTGACACTTAGATGTCTGGAGAAACCAGAGAAGGGGTGGGTTCAGCACCCATTGGCAGGAGGTTTGCATCCTGGACAGTTTCAGGAGTTCTTGTAGCTCTGCATTTATGTCAGGTTGTGGTGGGCATCATTTCTGGAAATAATGCCCGGGGGGCATATCAGTGATCTTTCCAACCACCAATAGGATCACTGTCTGGGCTGTTTCCAGTATAGACAAATCATGGCTGGCTTAGAGACCCCATAGGCCTCTCTCACTTACCAAAAGAGTTGCCAGGACTGGGCCTATCATTCAGAATCACTAATCTAGGTAAAACCAGAGACCATCTGGAGACATATCTCCCGGGCTAAACACTTCCTAAACATTTCCTAGGTAAAGGAAATGAAAATGTGCTCAGCATCATGGGTTTGTCAGTTACTTTCTCATGGCTGGGACAAAATGCCCAACCAGAAACAGCATATAGAAGGAACCAGTTTATTCTGGCTTTCTGGCTTTCTAGCTCCAGCTTAGAATCCAGCATGAAGGAGAAGGCATGGCAGCAGGAGCTGGGAGCAGCTGGTTGCTATCAGTCCACAGCAAGGAGGCAGAGTAGAGAGCAACGAATGTTCTCTTTTATATTTAATCCAGGATCCTAGCCAGGGAATAGCATGCTGCCCCCAGTGAGGGTGTGTCCTGATCCAGAAAATCCCTAACAGACATGCCAAGAGATTTGTTTCCATTGTGATTCTGAATCCTGTTGGGTTGGCATCCAGAGATGAGCCATCAAAATTGATCACCAGGGCAACAAATTAAAATCAGAATGAGATGCTACTATACGTAGACAAGAATGGCTACAATGAAAAGAAGTGAAAAACCAAGGTGGCAAGAATCTCATGCTTTTTGGGTATTGATTCCAGGCTCTGGAGAGTGACTTTGTCAGTGCCAACCTCCACCACTGGATAGACCTCATTTTTGGGTACAAGCAGCAGGGGCCAGCTGCCGTGGAGGCGGTGAACACCTTCCACCCCTACTTCTATGGGGACAGGATGGACCTCAGCAGCATCCGTGATCCTCTGATCAAGAATACTATTCTGGGGTTTGTCAGCAACTTTGGACAGGTGCCCAAGCAGGTGCGGTAGGCTGTATCATTCATCTTGCTTTATCTAAAGAGTATGAGCTGTACAAGCTTCAGAGAGGATGTGAGAATGCTGTATCCTGCTGCAAGTGAGATGGGAGCTTGTTTCTGTGCAGAGTAGCAGGGCTCTACAGTTACCTCCTAGGATAAAATGTCATCGTTAACATTAGTGACATATTCTATGGCATATAAGAAAACTATGATATTACTATTCTATTTACTATTATTATTTCCAATGAGTTAACATACTAAATGCTCTCCCAGGGCCCAAGCCTCCCCAGCAAGGTTAGTCTTTATCCAAGCAGCTTGAGGAAGAAGAGATTTGGCAGCAGGTGGGCCCCTTCACTTGGAGAAAGGAGCTGCCCCTCTTTGAGCCTCAGGCTCTCATCTGCAACTTCCAAGGGTTGGAATAGAAGGTTCTATTGATGGTTTGGTTCTGTTAGCGGAAGCCCAGCCCTGGCAATGTGCAGAGCAGCAGTTCAGCAGTGGGATGCTCCTCTCTGAAGCGTCTGTCCCTTAATGTGTGGTGTGTGTGTCTCTCCAGCTCTTCACTAAGCCCCACCCGGCTAGGAGCACCACGGGGAAGCCTCCAGTGCCTGGAAAGGACATCTCCACTCCCCCAGGCCTGCCCAGCCACCCACAACCCTTCCTCCACAGCCTGCCGGCACTGAGGCCCTCCCAGGTCACAGTCAAAGGTGATTACCTGGCCCTGCCTTGTCTCAGGATGTCCCCTTCAAGGCATGGGTTCCTTTGAAAGTTCAGGGGCATAGACTTAGGGAACAAACTGGTGTCTGGCTGTATTTCCAAACTCAGGAAGAATCTAGTGGGGAGGAGTTTCTGCTCTGGAAACATCCAGGACCCTGACTTCTAAGAACCATACGTCTGTCTATTTGCCTCGTGTATATGCCCATCTCTCTTTCGTACACATATATTTTAGCACACATTTGAAATGTACACAAGGCAGGTCACAGCCTCTGTGATCTTGGCTCCTTTGCTCACAAGCACCCAGGTGTGTATGGAGTTAGTGTCTAAGAACATGTTTTTGGGGCAGAAGTGGTAGATGTATTTGCCCAGAACAACAGACTTAAGATTTGGCTGGTCAGCAGCCAACCCAAGCTCTAAGCTATACCTTCAGCTAAGGCCAAGTGTGGCTTCCAGAGTGTAGCTAATGAAATCGGGATCTGGGTCCAGTGTCCCTCTCAGGTATTACAGGAAGGGCAGAGACCCCTAAGTCCCTGTAGCTTTGGGCTATCTATCCCAACAGACCACCTGGGCTCTCCCTGGATATCCCTGCTTAAGAGTTAGTGAAGCTTGTAACTTGTGTGCCCACATTAGAGGAGGAGGTGAGGAAAGGGGGCCTCAGCCATCAGGGGGTCTAACAAGGCCTTGTTGAATGGCTCCTGGCTAGATCACATGTTTAGTGAAGTCCCTTTATCTGCAGGGTACCTCCTTCACTGCATATACCACCATACTAACTGGCACTGGGTGGGGGGGGCAGATATGTACCTTTTCTCACTAGGATCAGAGTCCCCTAAAGGGGCAATTGGCCACATCATCCCTACTGAGAAGACCATCCTGGCAGTGGAGAAGAACAAGGTGCTGCTGCCCCCTCTCTGGAACAGGACCTTTAGCTGGGGCTTTGATGACTTTAGCTGTTGCCTGGGGAGCTATGGCTCTGACAAGGTGAGGGGACAGGGTGATTCTGGGGTCTTGGCCTTCTTCACCTGGGATCAAGATGGTCCAGCAATCCATAAGCCCAAAGCAAGGGCATCTGTCTACAACCACTTCCCTCTGTCCTGGGAAATAAGATTCATGGGATCCCAACAAAGGGCCCTTTCAAGCCAGACCTCAAACCCAGTCCCCAAAAAGCAGAGCCAGCCTGCATGCACTGTTACCTGTAGAGCAGTCTGGCTGGTTGTGAGGCTATTCTAAACCCATTCAGATGTGGACTCAATCTGGGGAGGAAGCCTGGGGCTCATGCTATGCCAGGCATCATTCAGATGAGAGGATTCAAGTTCAATACCTGGGAGCCTACCAGGAGCAAGCCCTGTGCTTACTGTTCCCATGCCACCTTTAGACTTTCTGGTTTTCTCTGTCTTCTCTCTAGACCCCTTCCTACCCTGGATCATCTCTCACATTTCAGTATCATATCCAGTGAATTCCTGACCCTCCACCTTCATCCCATCTCTCCCTGCCCTTGTTTCTCCAGCAGCATAAGGCAGCCATCAAAACGAGCCCCATAAGTTTCCACTCCAGTCCCACCGCCACCCAAGGCTGAGTTGTGTCCCGGGTACTCACAGGGTTTTCATAGAGTCCGTGCAGGTGTTCTGCCCACTGAAGCAGGAGTTCCCCCTTGGAGACAGGCCTGGGATGGCCTAGATTCGATCACCTGGGTCTAGCTTCTAAACCTAGGATATGGGTCTAGTGTCCAGGGCACTCCAGCTCATATGTGTCCTCCATTGATCTGCCCTGGTTTCAAGGCGCTGATCCATCACTTTCTCCACAGATCCTGATGACATTCGAGAACTTAGCTACCTGGGGCCATTGTCTGTGTGCTATATGCCCATCTCCCACCATGATTGTCACCTCTGGGGCCAGTGCAGTGGTGTGCGTGTGGGAACTCAACCTGGTGAAAGGCCACCCCAAAGGCTTGCATCTCCGCCAGGTATGTGCCTCTAGTTGGGCAGGTGTGGTGCATGTGACAACAGTGGTACCTAACACACCCAGACTCACTGCTTCACGAAAGCCCTGTCTGTCTAAGTGCAGGGGACACACAGAGGATCAGATGGCCCACAGCTCTTGGGCATGGTTTCAGTACCAGGGCAGATCTGATGGGCTCACCTTGGCGAATGATGCCAAACCATAAGTGGCTGCTTCCACGTACACCCAGCGCCAGGGAAGTCCATCTCCTGAGCGAAGTGATGCTATTTGAGTATCTGCGTGGGTTGGCCATTGTGCCAACCACACTCATCTGCATGGCTGCAATGTCATCCAAGCGAGACATTGTAAACAAGTTTCCTAAAGAAGCTTTGTGGCTCCTTCAAGTCCACAGTGCCAGGAAACAGGATTGTTTCCATGTGATGTGGAGTGGGCTGGGAGTGGGGTGGGTACTTCTAATGCCGCCTCATAGACCAGCACTTCTAACGCTAATCTCAAGCACCAAGCATTCAAAGTGCACTCAAAGCCTCTCAGCACTAAAACGGGTGCCATTATCTGAGATGAGAAACTCAGGCTGAGGGTCCATTTAGTTATTTATTTATTCTAGTATTTGCAAGCAGAGAGAGGGGAGAGAGACCGAGAATGGGTACACGAGGGCCTTTAGCCACTGCAAACTAACTCCAGATGCATGGGCCACTTTGTGCATCTGGCTTTACATGGGTACTGGGGAATTGAACCTGTGTCCTTAGGCTTTATAGGCAAGTGCCTTAACCACAAAGCCATCTCTCCAGCCCTCAAGGTTCCATTTAAATCTGGGTTTGTCAACTTCGAACCCCCTGCTTGCTCCTTGTGTACTCTTGAGCTTGCCTGAGGAACATCAGAAAGTATCACAAAGGCTAAGTGCAACTCAAAGTACTGATCACTTTTACATCTGTGTTTTTGTTCACCATTGAGCCGCAAAATAGCAAAAGCTAAAACACACCATATCTATTTCACTCCTGACCAGATTCCCAATCTGGGTTTCTCTGAGTGATGTTCAAATCAATAGCCATTTCCTTAGCCTGCCCCTATCTTTTGCAGCACCAGAGGCGCAGACATGAACACTTCAGTCTGTCTGGCAGGGCTGCTGCACGAACAACCTTTCCAGGAAGTCCCCAAAGTAGCAGTGCCCCAGCCCTTTCACTTTTTCCTGATGCTTCTGGAGGTTTCTTGCCCCACTCCCCCACTGCCCACCTCACCCCCCCACAGAGGTCAGTGGTCCTGGGTTTTCTTCCTGACTGATAGGCACAGGGCCCCCCTCTGGCAGACATCACTGAGGCTCAGGCATAACTCACCTGCAGTTCTAGCCTGAACCTGGAGCTGTAAGCTCACCCCCCCCCCCCCGCGATGGCCTGGGGTACAGGGAAGTGACATTTCTATGCTATTCTAAGTTCCCATTAAGCAGTGAAGATACACCCTACAAGACCCGATTCACACCATAAAACTGTAATTAGTCATACCTTCAAATCCCAAAAGATACGGGGATGCCCACATACTTTTATTTTCTAGGTGAAATGATTGAATGCCAGAGGGATGGCTCAGAGGTTAAAGGTGCTTGTTTTTAAAGCCTGACAGCCTAGGTTTGACTCCCCAGTACCCCCGTAGAGCCAGATGCACCTGGAGTTTGTTTGCAGTGGAAAGAGGCCCTGCTGTACCCATATTCTCCCTTCCTTACCCCCTCCCTCTCTTTCTCCTTACAAATAAGTTGATAAAAATATTTTTAGGAAAAAAAAAGAAATGATAGTGTCATGGTTTCATACAGGTGTCCCCCACAAACAATTGAATGTGTTCTGATAGATTGATCCTCAGCTGATGGCAGTTTGGGTTTTATAACCTCGATGAAGCTGTGTTGTTGGGGGCAGGCTTATGGGGTTATAAGCCAGCTTCCCCTTGCCAGTGTTTGGCACACCTTCCTGCCGCTGTTTGCAGTGCTGAGGCAGAGGTGATGTCCAGCCCTCTGCTCATGCTATCGTTTTCCCTGCCAGAATGGAGTCTCCCCTCGAGTCCGTAAGCCAAATAAACCCATTCCTCCACAAGCCACTTTTGTTTGGGTTCTTTCTGCGCAGCAACTAGAAAGCTGACCGCAACAGATAGCTAGTCATTTTCCTCTAAAGACTATTGTCACCTGTTGGATTTCCCAAGCCACCAGCTTCTTATTGACAGGGTTCTATGCCTTACCTGTACACCAAGAAGTCATCATGAAATAGCTTCACAAACCATTAATTTATTCAAACATTAGAAAAATTTCAAATTCACTTTAAAGATAAGCAATTTTCAAAAAAAAAAACAAGCAATTTTCTACCGTCCCTATTAAAGTTTTTTTTTTCATATACTGCCTGCCCTGACATGCATATTTATACCTGAGTCCTGTGTAGATAGTTTTTAATTTCATCTTCAGCCACTCAATCAGACTGTTCTTGATGCTTATAGCCTACATAAATTTACATTTCAGTTGTTTCAGATGATTCCATCTCCACTGTTATGTGGATGTACCATGGTTTAATAAACCATTTCTTCTAAAACTAGACATTTCCAAATTTTAAATATTTTCAAAGTGTTGCAGAAGGCATCTTATATAGAAGCCATTTGCTTCTAATTGATGAATTTCGAGGAATAGAATTACTGAGCAATGCATAAGGTTTTCCAAAATTATACTATAGCTCTGCAGTACCATCAACAACGAATTAAGAACATCCCCCTCACTACAACAGTCCATCATGGGGACTTATTGGGAGAGGTTGTATTTTATTTCTGTTGTGCTACTTTTGTTAGGTTTAAGATGATATGAGGAAAGTTATCTTAATTGACCCACACAGAAGTATTATTGTGACAGGTAAAAGAGCCCTTGGGTGAACACTGAAAGCTGCTGTGCTCTTCCTGGATTTCCCAGCCTTTCCAGATGGTGGGGTGCTGGGTGCCTCCTGATGCTGCAGTGCCTGGGATAATGGCATCAACCAGCCTTCCTGCATAAGGCAGGCTGTGCACAGCTCTCCCTGCAGTGCAGCAGGCTGACTCCATTCCATATTGCAGCTTTTGGGCTCAGAACTGCTCTCCTTGGACCCCCAGACCCAACACCTGGTTCTTTCTTGCATCCTTGGAGGTGTGGTATCTCCTGTGTTCAGTACTTAACCTCAGACTTAGTTCATTCTGGGAAGATCACAACATTCCTATGAAATCCTCTCCTCCCTCCACTTATTTTGACAGTTTCTGTGTTCCTGAGACAACTCGAATCTTCTTCCATGGGTCCCATCGAGAAACTTGCCACCACCATCTGGTGGGTGTCACATTAGGATCCACTGAGGACAAATGGGAACTTGTGGCAGAATTTTAATTGCTGTGATCAGGAAAATGACAGCTTTGAAAAATGACACTCAGTCTCATTGGCCTAAATGAGTGAGCAACTATCCCTGTTGCAGGACGGAGGTTGACCAGTAGTCGGGCCAGGTCATGGCAATTTAGAATAATGCCTGCGCTGCTCGAGCTGATGCCAGGGCAGCCTCTGGGATGCTTATGATGGACTCTGCACCATAGCCAGCAGCATCAGACCCAGGGGAACCTCGTCCCCTTGGGGACATGTCCAAAGAGAATAAGGCCTCTGGCCAAGTCTTCACAAATGTCCGTTAGTCAAGCCAGGCCCCAAGTGAGCCAACAGCAAGGCCCCAGTCACCACTGGCCATGAAGTACCAGATCTGCCAGTCTTAAAAGTTCTCCTTTTTTTTTGGATGATGATCTGACCTCCTGTCCTTCTTTCCCAATTAGTTCAAAGGCATCTGTAATTCTGAGTCTCACTCCCACTTGAGCATGCATGAGGATCCTGTGGAGGATGCTCTCCCACCAGAGTTTCTGATTCAGCAGATTTGGTGCATTTCGACGAGACTCCTAGATGGTGCTGAAGCTGCTGTCTGGACAGCACACTTCACCTGCCTCAGATTCAAGAGGAATGCAGGGGAGGGTAGAGCAGAAAGACACTGCTGGGCTCTGCTTGCATGTTTATAAAGGGACTATTGGTTGTCCATAGCTGGGCATCAGTCCCTATAAATAGATGTCACTGAGAGGTCAGCACATATGTGTATGCCTACCAGACTAGAATCACTTTGAATCTGTTTCTTCACCTGAGGTCCAGTGGCAAAGGGAATGGTGTTGTGGGTCCCTCTCATAATTCATGGATCTACCCCTATGTTTCCAGGCCTTGTATGGACACACCCAGGCTGTCACATGCCTGGCGGCCTCCATTGCCTACAACCTCCTTGTGAGTGGCTCCCAGGACTGCACCTGCACCCTGTGGGACCTGGACCACCTCTCCCGTCTGGCTTGCCTGCCTGCCCACCGGGAGGGCATCTCAGCCATCGCCATCAGTGATGTCTCGGTGAGGCCTCTATTTCTCTATTTCTGTGTCTTCCCCTTGTCTCTGAGCTTGCCTGGAAACATGGTGGACAGTATCCCAGGGGACAGTTACTGACCCCCCCCCACACACACCCATGGACCCTGCCGACAAACATGTGCAGCTTTTGGCTCTGAATTCAGCTTTGCAGAAGCAAAGTGAGGCAGGGGCACTGGGAGGTGTCTGCCCTGCAGGTTGGAGCAGGACACTCTGCCTCTGCTGAGGTCTTCAGGGTGTCACAAGCATCTGTAGTGTTGACTGGGAACACTGGATGGGCCTTTGACCTCCCCAGCAGTAACTACTCCTGCTGTTCCTTCACGCTGGTATGTGAGAAGGAGCTAGAGAATCATGTATATATCAATGTGAAGGTTCCTCCAGGATGGAAGCCATATCACGAGATATTGGGCAGAGCTGGCCAGCAAAGTGGGGGCCCACATGTCCAGAGACACGTGTGATCTTCAGGATGATAGGATATGGCCAGGATATGCCTGGGGAGTGGGGTATTGGAGGAGCCAAAGCATGGACCAGTGTGCTAATCTGCTTTTCACTGCGCTGCCACAGTCTGGGATAAACAACTTCAGGGAGGAAAGATTCATTTTGGCTCACCATTTCAGAAGTTTCAGTCCACGGTCAACTGGCTCCATGGCTTTGGGCCTGAATTCAGGCAGAACAACATTTAGAGAGGGCATGCTGGAGAAGCTACTCATGTTGTGGCAGCCAGGAGCAGGGGAAGACCAAAGGGCCAGAGACAAGGCATACCCTCCAAAGGCTTGCTTCCTCCAACGAACACCACCTCCCAACAACACCATCCAACTGAATTCATCTGGATCCAGTTACCTATCAATAATTATCCATCAGCTGGATGGTGGAGATAATTCCTATGCCAGCCATAACAGCCGGTCTGTATGTGCTGGGGTAAGCACTGCACAAACAAGATTGCAGGAAGACAGGACGGAATAATTACAGTTGTGTGAAGGTGCAGCTAGTCTATGAGCCAGCTGGAAGGAGTGTGTGTCGTATGGGGTCTTTGGATTACCTTGTTTGCTCTGGAGAAGATGTAAGGTTGGGGTGCTTGGGGAGACAAATGGGGTGACTTGGCAGACAAGCTTCCAGTATCTCTAGCTTAGAATAATGCCAGCTTTCATGGTCCTAGGGCACCATTGTCTCCTGTGCGGGAGCCCACCTGTCCCTGTGGGATGTGAATGGACAGCCCTTGGCCAACGTCACCACAGCTTGGGGCCCAGTAGGAGCCATAACCTGCTGCTGCATAGTAGAGGGGCCGGCATGGGAGCCAAGCCATGTCATCATCACTGGGAGTCAGGACGGCATGGTTCGGGTACGTGTGTAGGAGGGCATGGCAGAAGAAATGTCTTCATCTCATCTTTTATTCCTCCAGGGACCACTTATGCAGGCACACACAAACACACCAAATTAAATTATACACACATTCAGTATTACATATTCAGAGGCATTTAAAATATACAGTTTCACAAGGTATAAGTGATAAATGGTTAAGTTCAGCATATTATATCTCAATACTGAATACATATCTCTCACTCATTTAGCCCATTTATCATGCCAACCCATTTTCCACCTGCCTATTTCTCCATCTATCAATGGATCCAAACACCCATGTGCCCTTCAGTCCTTTCACCCATCCACCAATCCATCCACTCACTCACCAGTTTGTCTATCCACCCATGTAACTATCTGTTTATCCACCCAACATCCAATATCCACTGAACTCTACACCAAATATTTCATTCAAGCCACTATAGATCAAGAGATTAATGGATACATTTTATCAAGATACTAGTACTGTAGAAGAGGCAAGCAGAACAGTATGTAAGTGGTACATGCTGTGGTTTACATAATCAAGAGTGCCATATGCTTTTTATGGAGAGACACATAGAGCAAGGAGCTTCAGGAAGAGAAGGAAGTGTTGAAACCAGGGAATACAGTGGGAAGAACAAGCCACGGGATGATTTTTCCAAGATTTACAGGAGGGATGAAAGAATGAGTGAAGAGCCAGAATAAGTAAGGGGCTTACTCAACAAGCTGTTGAGTTTCATAGTTTATGAAAGGAAATGCCAATTCGATGTACCAGGTGTTCAAGAAATGCCCACTGAATTCTGTAAGTTTTTATGGAAGCCTGCTGTGTGTATACCAAGTACAAACAGCCTTGCCCACCAAGGGCACACAGACGTGAAGGCCCAGGAGATTATGTGCTTCTGGAGGCGGCATGGAGTGACACTGTGGTGGAGATGACATTTTAGCTGAGTCCCGAGGGCTGAGGCTGAGGCTGAGGAAGGACTCCATACGATGGCTCACTTCAGGGCTCCATCAGTGACTTATGAGGGGCACAGCGTCTGTGTGGACATCAGGGTGGCCTGGGCTGACTGAAACGTGATAAGCTCACAAAGGTCTAGGCTTGTTGGAGCATGATCCAATCCCAAAGGAATGAGAGGAGCTTGTGGTGGCCGAGCTGAGGGTATGTTTCTTCCTGGGGTCTGCCTGGGGCTTGCAAGGTTGTCTCTGTGCACTGGGCCTTCATTCGCTGAGCATGGTGACTGGACTCCTGGATCCACCCAGGCCCAGCGCTGTGTGAGGCCTTGGGGCCACATGGGGTGGGGGCTCTCAGAAGTGCTTGAGTGGAGTCCAGTTCATGTACTCTAAGGACAGAAAGCCGAGAACTGGCAGGTGAGAAGCCAGTTGCAATCAGTCTGAGGGCACACAGGGCTTGAGACCAGGTCAAGAGGACAGGGTGGACCCCAGGGACGATGACATAGGAATAAAAAGGCATCGCTTAGTATCATGACAGTGCCAGGCTTTGGGGTTTAGGGATCGATAAAAGGGATGCAGAGTAGAAGCTGCACTGAGGAACTCAAGGACATGAACCCATCTAAACCACATTAACCTTCTCCTGATAGTCACACCAGAAAGAAGTGCTTGGAGGATGTCCCATCCCTCTCTCACGGCCCCCAGGTGTGAGGTATGATGAGCTACCCTGAGCCTATAAATACACTTGCCCCTCTCACCCCAAGCATGACATGTTCTGTTTTCTGGACAGATTTGGAAGACAGAGGACCTGAAGATGTCTGTTCCTGGGCAGGCGGCAGCAGAGGGCTCCTCCACTCAGCCTCCGAGCCCCAGAGGTATAGGCCTGCTAGGCTTGCCTGGTGCTGCCCTCTCCCCACTCTGACCCCAGGGCCACAGTTCACCCAGGGCCAAGAGTTTAGGAAGGCATTCCTTCAAAGCTCTGGAGTGTGCTGCTAGGGTTGAGGAATGTATTGTTGGTTTTGCATCCCTGAGACCAAATACCTTGTAGAAACAACTTAATGGAGGAAAAGTTCATTTTAGCTCATGGTTTGAGAAGTTTCAGTCTGTCAGGGGAGGTGAGAAAGGTATGGTGGCAGGAGTGACTCCAAGAAGCAGATGTGACACCAGAACCAGGGGTGGGTAAACATTCAAAGGCCTGTCCCTCATGACCTACTTTCTCCAGCCAGCCCACTTCTTAAAGGCTCCACAGCCTTCAAAATAGCACCACAGCTGGAGACTGAGCCTGTGGGGGGCATTTCAGATTCAGACCATGATGGGGCAATGAGAAAAGAGTTTACTTCCTGCAAGTTTCTGGTAAAACATGAGGCAGTATGAGAAGGCCTGTTGAATCCTAGCCTGGTCCATTTAGGACCAATGGGGCCCTTGAGCTCTGGGAGGGGAGCTGCATCTTGGTGATCTTGTGTGATGCTCGCCATCTGCCTGGATGGCTCTTGAATACCAAAATCCCCAGCTCATGACCAGCCTGGATGGCCAAGCTTTTGGCAGTGAAAGGGAGAAGCCAATTCCCCAGAGAGGAAGTAGATTCATCATGCCAAAGACTGCCCATTGGCCCAAAGCACCAACCCCCCATGGAACAGTCCTCCTCATGGGTCTTATTGAAACTACATATCTCCATCCAGTGACTCAGCCCAGTCCACGGGAAAAACTCAGAGTTGTTGGACTGGACATGTCTAACACGTTCCCAGGCGAGTCTAGTGTGCCTAAAAGCAAAGGACCACTGTCCCGAGGCTCAGTCCTCACCAAGTTGACACACCTGTTTAGCTTCCTGCCATTGTCACCACCCGAAGCCATCGTTCCAGTGCTGATGACAGAGCACTAAGCAGGAGACACTCCATGGCAAATGCTTCTCATGCATCCTCTCATTTCTCACTGCGGTACTGGGCACAGATACCAGCAAGGCACCCATCTGACAGAAACAAAGAAACTGAGGCAGAGAGAGGCTCAGTTCCCCAGCAAGCTGACCACCATTCTCCCTTCTGCCACTCTTCCTGCCACAATAATCTTAACATAATCACTGTCAGCAGCCCTCCACACAAACACAGGCATGGATGGAGCTCTCCAGCCTATCTCCCACCACGGCTGCCTGCCTGATCATCCCACCACCACTGCTCCATCCGGAATCATCCCTCTCCGACTTCAGCAAGATTCCAACCCAGACCTGAGGCAACTTTCTTGGGCCTCACAACTGAAGGAAGCATGTTACTTTTTAAGTGAGAGCTTCGTCATCTCCCACATTCCCCAGAACCGGGGATCATCCACAGGAGAGGACTTCCCCAACATTGGAGGGTCACCTTATACAAACTCATTTAATCTCTACAGCATACTTCCTGCCTCCCTGGTTGGTTTGGAATCCTCTTGTGAATTCTTTGGTTATGCAAGGACACACAGATGTTTGCTGGGCCCCTACAGCATCTTATACTCAGTACTGAGAATTTCTTCCTTCTGCATAATGCCATCCAAGGACTCTTGTCAACAATCTGGGCTGATACAAAGCACATCATAAACATTAGGAACAATACTCAATTTACTGTCCGAGTACTTCTGGGGCACTTGAATCAGTCCATCTCAGTGTGAAAGCAAACTGCACTCTGAGGAAGCAGAACAACTTCTCTTCTGTGGTGGCTCATGAAGCCAGGCTCCTGTGTGCATGCGTGAGACACATGCTACCTTGATCTTGGCTCAACTGCCCCCTCTGAAGCTATCAAGAACCAATATACCAAAAGCATTAGCTCAGCCCGTGACCAAATAGATGGATCCTAGAAAGAATAGATGCTTGCTTGCAAAGCCTCCTGCCCCAGGTTCAATTCCTTAGCCACCCATGTGGGTATTCATTTATAGTAGCTTCCTCACCCAGAGACAATGTATCCTCACCCTCCACGCTGAATTTGAGCCATCTCTCATCTTGGAGATTTGTTTTTGCATGTGTGTATAGTATTTGATGTTTGTATAATGTATGCATGTACATGAGCAGATGTGTGTTCTGTGTGAGCACATGCAGAGGCTGGAGGTCAGTATGCCCTCCACTCATGCAAATAAATAAATAATTTAGAATATTTTTATTTATGAGAGAGAGATTGTGTACTCTTGCCACTGCAAACAAACTCCAGGCACACGTGCCACTTTGTGGGGAAGGAGGAATAGAACCTGGGCTGTCAGGCTTTATAAGCAAGTGGCTTTGACCACCAAGAAACCTCTCTAGTCCCAAGTAAATTGTTTTGAAAAGGAATGTTAGATGGAGAGAGAGAGGAAGGACGGATGGGTCGGTGAAGAAATGGCACCACCGAGCCACTCCATTCATCGTGGACAGGCCAGTGGACCCCAAGTCTGTTTGGCACCAATGGGGCACGAGGTTGTAGACCCAGCTCCCTCCCCGAAGCTCTTGTGGCCCTGCTTCTCCTGTCAGCTGAGACTCTCCCTGTGCCTCAATCTCTCCAGAGAGCGAGCGCTGGGGACAGAAAAAAATAGGTAAGATTCACTTCACAGATGCAGGTCATTAGAGCCATTTCCTCCGACTTCTAAGAGTTCCTCTCTTTGAACGCAGCAGTGGCGGCGGCTGATGATATTAAGAAGTTACAAGATGGTTTCAGGCTTACAGAGTGTCCCCAAAGCACCCTGCTCTCTCTCCTGACCTGAGGTTCCCATTGCCCCACGGAACCAACTGTAGGATTGTGTTATAATCAAGGAAGTTAGGATCAAATGACAAGATGATACACACACACACACACACACACACACACACACACACACACACACACGGTAAAAGAAGAAATCGGATTGGACCACTGTTAGAGTCAACAAGTTTGAGAGCAGATTTGCAAACCTAACCCACTGGAAGTCTGTAAAAAAGAAGTGTGGTGTCTTATCTATCATATTGCTCAAAGATGTTTTGTTGGGAAGGGATCAGTATGAGGCATGACACATCAATATTTGCACATGTGTCGTCTAGGTGTGTGTTTTATTGCATCCCCTCAAATGTCTTAAGGGGCAAGAAGGAAGATCTGTAAACACATTGAGGTTGCTGCATTTGTGGGAGAAGTAATCTCATTCTGCTTGGAATTCACTTATTTGTCATTTGCAGCAGGGACCAGCCCAGTCAAGTATGATTTATTTCAGAAATCACCCCCTAGATTTCCACTCAGGAAAAGTTGCAGTGTTTAATCTGGTGCAAGAATTTCCAAATGCCTGATTCCAATTGCAGGTGGTGCACCTCACTGTGTCCCTATGTGCTCCCCAGTGCCTGGGCCTGCCTGCACCCATGGGTGGTCACCTCAGGATCACTGGGGCTGCAGCATCAGTCAGGCTTTAAGTACAGCAAAGTGGCCTCACCGAGACATGCCTGGCTGCTGTCTCTGTATCTAACCCTTCACATTGAAGGAATTACTGTCTGTCCCCAAATGCAGTCATTAAAATGAGTGAAGTAACAATCATTGAGTTATATTTTTTTTTGAGAAAACGTTCTCAGCATTTAATTATTGGTTGAGTGTGAGAGGATTTAGCTAAGTTGATAATGCAGACTTTATGCAATTTATTTTTACTAGGCAATTATGGGCTGCATACACCCTGGCAGCAAGGTATTGTGGGGCATCTTATTAAGCATAAAGCCAGTAAACACTGATGAACAATTTTGCTGAACTAGGCATGCAATTTAGAAAGCAATAATACACAAATCCAATTTGGTACACAATGGATACCACCGCACGTCAGCACATGTAACTATCACAGCCTGCAAATTAAATTGGGACAGCCCTTTTTGCACAGCATAGGCCAAGATTAAATATTTTCTCCCTCAATTTAACAAGTTGCTGACCACAAATATAAATACGTGTGGTGTGTATAGTGTGGGTACACACTGGCTTGAGTGTGAAGCCACTTAGGGCTCTAACTACTCTGTCACACACTCCCCACAGGTCACCAGTGGGAGAAGAACCTCGCCCTGTGTCGAGAGCTGGACGTCAGTGTTGCTTTGACTGGCAAGCTCAGCAAGGCCCGCCCAGCAGTGACAGCTCTCGCCATGTCTAGGTAAGGCTGGATTTTCCCAGCAGGTGGCGCTGCAGCCAACCTGGGCTCAGGTGATCAGGCCCAGGAATCCATGTCTCTAAGGGACCCAGGGAGGCCCACTAGACCCTGCTGCAGGCAGGGCTTATTTCTGTCCATATTGTGTTTGACTCACATCTACCAATCTTGAATATGCACGAACCTCATAAAGAAACGCAGAAGGTGGGAAGTACATTGTTTTGTAATTTTAGGGCCTAAAGTTATAAAGTTACTATCTAATGTGTGTTAATAATGTCACCATCAATGATGACACGTGGTATGATGTGGTATGATGTCAAAGTTGTCACTTGATTCCCACCGTTTAGTCATTGCAGTGACCCAGTGGATATAGTTCTCACTAGCTTTGCTCTGCACACCAGAGAGCTCCTCTCCCTTCCTGACTCACTGGCTTGGAGTCCATGGTGGTGGGAAGTGGACAGTATTGTGGAGTCTAGGCTAGGCTAGGAGAGATGGGGGGAGGCTGTACTCCCTGGAGAATTTGCCATTTGTGCTGCTAGGGCTTGGTCTCTATCTCTTCTGGACTGAAGCAGCTACTGCTGCAGAGACAGAAGCCCCAGATTGCTCCCCGGAATCTCAGAGTCTTCAGCTTTCCCCCAGGACTTGTTACCTGCAACTCCCCTAACTCAAAGCCCTTCCCCAAGCCCTCCCCAGGGCCATGACTCTCCATTGCTTCTGCTTCCTCCCCTAGATTCCAGGGAAGTTAGGCAGTTTCAGAGGCCCAGGCAGATCCATACCTCACCCGGCTACCAGGGGCAATTTTCTGAGTGCTGGCTGGATACATGGATCTCACAGGCTGGTCTCCACTGTTCTCTTCTTTTCTTTCTCTTCCCAAGAAACCAGACCAAGCTCCTGGTTGGTGATGCAAAGGGGAGGATCTTCTGCTGGTCTGCAGATGGGTAGGTAGAGACTACAGCACACAGCTGGGGGAGGCGAAGGCTGGGGGCAGCAGCATTAGGCAGAAGGAGCCAAGCTGATGTGCAGCCTGGGCTCTTAACCCGAAGCGAGCACCCAGCCATCTCCTCCCACAGTTCTTGAGGAAGAAGACTCTGGTGATGTGCACTGTATACCCCAAGCCATCTCTGTTGGCCCAAGAGACTTCTACACAAAGCATCCAGAATACATTCATACTGGAAAGTGTGACCTGTGGGTGACAAGCTATGCAACAAATTACATGTGACTCACCTTACCAAGAGAGAGTTTATTGCACTGAAAAAGAGGTGGGGGATCGGTTCCTGGAAGTTGATGGAAACTATCCTATTGTCTTTATTTTATTAAAGCACCATTTTCAAGCAAGAATTCTTGAGTTTCAAATTATTGGAGTGTGAAAAATAAGTTTTCATCTCTACCCTTAAGAAGTCAGGAAGGTGGTGGGAAGTGAGTGGTACTGCTGCTCAGCTGCAGAACATGTGCATGACTGTCACCTGGCACAGATAAGGGACAGAGGGCTGGGCAACACACCGGGTCCAGGCATGCCTGCCCCATGTCTACGGGCACAGCACGGAGAGGGTTCCAGCCAGGCTCTACCCCCCCCCAGATCACACACCCTCCCACACTAGCAGATTCTTTTTCATGTGTGTGTAGTATTTGATGTTTGTATAATACATGCACGTACATGAGCAGATTCGTGTGCTGTGTGAGTGTCCCTCCTCTATGGCTCATCTGCGTGTGTCATTTGAGACAGTCTGTCACTGAGCCCATTAGACTGGCTGACCAGTGAGTCGCATCTTGAGTAATTTTTAATGAAATCAAACCCAAGTATCAGTAGGCTTATCCAAGGTTCCCTTCTACAGTCTAAATATGACAGAATCTTTCCATATTTCTCTAAGCTTTGTGGAGGCCCTGATGGTCATCCTCAGCCCATTCAGCCCAGACCTTGTGATGGCAAGAAAGTGTAACTGGTGTGACTCCAGGTCACCTGGCATTTAGGGAGCAGTGAGTCCATTTAAAGGTTAATAAGGAAGGAAGGAAGGAAGGAAGGAAGGAAGGAAGGAAGGAAGGAAGGAAGGAAGGAAGGAAGGAAGTGGCCATATTAAACATAGTAAGAGAACATAGTTAGGACATCCCGATTCGTCTTAGAACTTCAAGGTCTTTGCAAAGGGGATGCCATACTCTTGGGTCTTTCCCTAGGTGGGGTGGGCTCTTGTCTGATCCTGGGGCCAAGGATCAGTTCATCTCCTGCACCATCGCAGGCACTGTTAGCAGAGAGTCTGTTTGTATTCCCCTCATCAGTCTGGAACCAGACAGGAGACTATAAATATAATAGTGGAGAGCACTGCTTCCCAGGAAGGCCAAAGCACGTCATAAATATGAGATCTAGGCCTGCTGTCACTCTCAAAATGTAATCCATAGCATTTATCCAGAGCTAAAATAACTTCCGGACAAAAGACTATCTGCAGTTCATTGACTTTTGTTTGCCCCATGCCATGGGGGAATGGGGAGACAAGGTTGAGTCTTGTTTCCTGGAGTCCTGGAGCTCAACTGTCAGTGCAAAGCATTGGGACTCGGGGAAGAAGAGCTAACTGAACATCTCACGACCTACTAGCGTAGGTGCAGGTGACAGACATCCTGGCTGCCAAGTCTCTCAGACTGTCATAAGAGCACATCAGACTGAGTGGCTAAAATGACAGAAATTCTCCCTTCATATTTCTGAAGACTGTGAGACTTAAGGTACAAACTGTTGGCTTGTAGGTAGCCACCTTCTCCCTGTGTCCTGTGTTGTGTGGTCTTCCCTCTGTGTGTATCTAGAAACCCCTCTGTTCTTAAGAAGAACACCAATCATAGTGGATTAGGTCCATTGTGATGGTTAAATTTTGATGTCAACTTGACCTTTCAAGTAATTTTGGGTGGGACTCTCAGGATGTTTACAGGAAGGCAGCCTCTCAGTAGGGGGCAAGATGTAAAGAAGTTCAAAGAAGTTAGAACTAAACATCCTTTCCTGTGTGGGCAGTGCAGGAAGGAAATTCCAGAGACTCAGGAAGCCATGAAGTCTGTGGAAGGGTTGTAAGACCCCCCCCAAGCCTATATAAAATGGAAAAAATTCACCCCTCGCTCTCCTGCTTATTTGCTGTTCTCTGTGTGTCATGTTGGTGATGGGTTTTTCTCTCTGCTCGAACCCGTGAAAGAGGGCCAGCCTTTTTCACTGTTTTGGAACTTCCCCTATATCTATAGCTAAAAATAAATACTTTCCTACCCAAATTGTGCCTGGTTTGAAGATTCATCCCAGCGGCATGTGGCTGACTACGACATCCATCCTAATGATCTCACTCTACCTATCTGAATATAACTGTATTCTAAAATACTAGAGGTCAGGACTTTAACATATATAAATATTTAAGTGACAATTTAGTCCTACTGGAGGAGGTAGCCCTTAGACTAGAGCTGCTGGCAGAGGTGACTTGGTCCCATGAAGATGAGAGGAGGTTCTCCAGGAAGAGAGACCGCCCTGGTGAATGTCCAGGACATGTTGGGCTCTGGAGAGCTGGAGGGACAAGTGCTATCCACAGGAGAGGCTGGTGCTCTGGTTGACTGGCTCTTTCTTGGAGGCTGGTAATGGACAGAGTGAATAAAGGTGAGGAGGAGAGGGGAGCATCCTTCTCAGGGAGCTGCTACACGGTGAACACTTGGTGAGTGGATGAGTGAGCCACAGAGTTTGATGGTCCAGAACTGGTGGTCCTGGGAGTGACAAACAGCCTAAGTGCCACCAACAGGCCCAAGTGTAAGGTCCAGATCCCTCAAGACAGACCACCAGAGACTCAAGTCAGAGCAAAAGCAAGGGTCACTTTATTCAGGCAGGTTCGAACCCAGACCGTGGTCAATCAATCACTTAAGAACTGAGACCAATGGTGCGGAATGCAGAAACTCAAGCTTTTTTATAGACAGAAATAAACAACTTTGGGGAATTTCCAGTCCAAGGGTTAGGGTCTGTGTAAGCAGGTTACAAAAGCTAGATAAGCGGAACTAAGACCAAGGCCAGAGTAGATGTCTGGTGTTTAGTTATTCTTATCTCTCCACATTCCTATAGCATAAGCATTTCACAGAAGCCAAAATAGCTGTTAGTCACTTGATTCTGCCTTCTTGACAGCTGCTCATCTCAGGGCCTTATATCCCCCAGAGACTCAAGTGAGCAGTTTTAAAACAAGCCCTTAGCTATTTCTTTTAAAAATAAGTGTTTTAGCCATTTTCTCTTTTACAAGAGAAACATGAATGTCACTTAGCCATTTTCTACTTTACAAGAGAAACATGTCGCAGGCACACTTCACACAAGCACCTGCCCTTCCATGGGGAGAAGCTGAATTGTCACCCTCAGGTTCCAGGATGTCGTGGAATCCAGGAGCCAGTAGAGGCACTGTAAGAATGGGGAGGGGGCTTCAGGCAGAGCAACAAGCCCCAGAGAGGAAACTAGGAAAGGCCCGAAAAGAAGACCCCACTGTTGGCCACTCCTGTGTGCATGTCTTGGACAATTTGGTGACCACTTGGTCACAACCTCTTTCCTAGGGCATAGAGTTTTAGCAGGGACTTGAGCCCTATTATCTGCAGGAGGAAAGTGCTCTACACTGTCCCAGAAGATGACACTGATGCCCATTAATCCTCACAGATGTGACTGTCCTGCAGGCTCATGAGGCATTCAAAGCAGATTCCACTTGGCCATGAGGTGGGGAGCAGGAGGCTCAGGATGGGACTAGGAAAGAGACCCCTAGATGCAGATATTCTCAACAGCTTCGGTGACAGGAAGCTCTTGCAGGTCGCAGTGGCTTCAGCCATTTGGCCCACTGGACCTGGGGCTCCTAACCTGCCCATGATGGAAGGAAGCCCAGGGCGGAGGCCTGAAAGGAGGTTGGAGAGAGTAGATTCAATGCCATCATTCACAGTTGAGGGGCCACTGGGTAGCAGAGGGTCACTGCTGCTAGGTTCCTAGGAGAGAGGACCAGAGTTTGAGCAGGGGTCTGGGCAAGCCTGTGGGCATGGCATGGTGCCAAGAGACGGAGTTACAAGGCAGATACATGCAGCAAGTGGGGACAGCACCTGGGACCATTCACAGTAGCTCCACTTCCTGCCAACCTCAGCCTCAGTTTCTGTACCTGTCAAATGGGACCCTGGTATCTACCTTGGAACTCATAATGACATTCGAACAATGTTTGTTTTATAGTACAATGAGGAGTAGGATATATTATGTATCTCCTAGAATGACAGACAGCCCACTTCCGCCATTTTGCAAGCCTCCACCTGGTCACTTACCCACTCAGTGTGTCTTCCTGAACCCACCATGCACCAGGGCCCTGGGGATGGAGCTGGGAACCGGTAGCAGCGGGGTGAGGACAGCAGGCAGGCAGGCTCCAGAGCCATTGCTGGCAGGGGTGCACACTCTGGATTGTGCTGGCTCAGGACCATGCCAGAATAGAAGCCAGGCTCTTAGGCTCCTCTGGTGTATGTGGAACAGGAAGGAAGAAGGCTGTGAGGATGGGGTGAGGGGGAGGCACTCACCTCTGCTGCCCACCAGCCTGTGATGACAAGGTCCAGCATGTGTGTCACCTGTCACCCCCCCCACCCTGTGGTAGACTCAGCTCTTCACCTTCCAAGGAAATTCTGTGGCCCAGCCTCACGCTGGGCTTTGCTTAGGTCAGCACACCCTCTGAGAGGCCAGAGAGGGCAGAATTCTAATGACAGATCCCAGGAGTAGTCAACTGCAGGACCCTCCCACCCAAGTCCCAAGAGATTCAAGGAAACTGTTGTGCCCTGAGCTGAGATCTTTGCCCCCAAACTGGTTGATGCTGATGAGACACCCCTTGTCTAAGACCCTTTACTGCCATTGGCCAGAAGTGCATCCCAAGGACCGCACAGCCCACAGTGGTGGGGAGGGATCAAGCCAGCAGCACTGTGCATCCTGTGCAACCTGTGGTCTGTGTCCATGGTGACTTCTCCATGGCATCAGTGATGAACCTTCCCATCCACTGAAGCACTCATTCATTCATTCACTCATTCAGGCTCCACCGAATGCCCAATCCCTGCCAGGCTGGAAAGTGACAGAGTCCAGACATAGATGCCTTGAAAATCTATGGCCATCGTGGATCTCATACGGGGTAACTGGGGTTCAGGAAAGTGTTCTTGAACCCTGCACCCTGAGTTTGTGTCTGCTTTTAACCAAAGAATTGGATAAAATAAGACTGAGAAGGATAATTATCAAATTGATATATTTATTTGAAGTCAGGAGAGGGGAGGGAGAGTCAGTGGACCAGGGAAGGGGATACAGGAGCACCCACGTGGTCTGAGAGCCCACACAATGGGTCAAGATTAAGAGAAGGAAAAAGGAGAAAGTAGAGAGAATTCCTGCCATGAGGGGGGCGAGAGGGTGTAAAACCCATGTGGGAGTCAAAGGGGTCTCCCCTTGTCTCAGAGATAAGATGAGGGGGTGCTTATTAAAACCTGGTGGTTCAGGAACCTGTGCTGGCCAGCTAAGAGAGGAGAGAGAGAGAGAGAGAGAGACAGAGACAGAGAGACAGAGACAGAGACAGAGAGACAGAGAGACAGAGAGAACCCTCCCCTAGGTAATTATAACTTCTGGCTCAAGTGAGCCAGGGAGACAGCTGATTGGCCCAAGACACCAAATTCTGAGGTCTTAAACTTGACCAACCACAATGCCAGGATTAGATTTGAGTTGTAGAAATGGAGTCCTCCCACTCCAGGAAAAGCTCAGGTTGTTCTCTGGATCTCTAGTAGAGTGGCGCCTGCAAGGACAAGCCCAAGGACATTCCTGCTTTTATACTGATTTTCAGGGCCAAGTCACCAAAACCGCCCTCTGCCTCTTCACACTTGGACAGGCAGGCCCAGAGGAGGAAGGAGCTGCCTAAGGCTGCAGGGCAGGGCCAAGGGGTCCTGCCCCTGTGTGGGCCATGGGTGGGGGAAGTCCACAGCCTGCCTCTAATAGCTGTAGCCTCAGATGCCAAGAACAGCAGTCCCTCCCACCTCCCAAAGAGACCCAGGCAGAGGAGTAGACTGAGGGGCTTTGGAATGATGGGAAAACTGAGCCAGAAATTGTATCAGTGGACACCCTCCTGGATGCTGCAGGGGGCAAGCACTGAGACTGTGAGGGTCACCACCACTAAGAGCAGGTCACACACGGTTCCTCCACTCATGCAGGGACTTTGTCCTTCCCTTGAAGACAACCCTTCTTCTCTCCTGGGGGCGGTACTGGGGTTCAAGATTCTTCTGCCTCCATTGTCCTCTCTTGTTTTCTTTTCTTTTTTTTTTGGGGGGGGGGGGTTGAGGTAGGATCTCGCTCTAGCTCAGGCTGACCTGGAATTCACTGTGTAGTCTCAGGATGGCCTCAAACTCATGATCCACCTACCTCTGCTTCTCTAGTGCTGGGATTAAAGATGAGCTCCACCACACCCCCTAGTGCTGGGATTAAAGGAGTGCTCCGCCATGCCCCCTAGTGCTGGGATTAAAAGTGAGCTCCACCATGGCCCCTAGTGCTGGAATTAAAGGAGAGCTCCACCATGCCCCCTAGTGGTAGGATTAAAGGAGAGATCCACCACGCCCCCTAGTGCTGGGATTAAAGGAGAACTCCACCATGCCCCCTAGTGCTGGGATTAAAGGTGTGCACCACCATACCCAGCTCCAATTGTCTTTTTTTGTTGTAATTTTGTGGCATAGGAATATTAATTACTGGTCTATAAATTTTAAACATCAGAAGAGATTATTGTATAAAAGGTAGTTGTGGTGGTTGAGTCATATGTCTACCATAAACTCATGCTTGGTCCACAGTTGGTGGCCGTTTGGGAAGTGGAGCCATGCTGGAGGAAGAATAAGAAGGAGGTGCCTTTTTTGAGGTGTGAGATATGAAACCAAGAGATAGGTTTTGAAGTTTGGCTCTAGTGGGGTGAGAAGAATAACCTTGTGTGGACCTTGCCAT
Organism: Zapus hudsonius; assembly: GCA_004024765.1. Lineage (NCBI taxonomy): Eukaryota > Metazoa > Chordata > Mammalia > Rodentia > Dipodidae > Zapus > Zapus hudsonius. Next base: position 9,063 of record PVHP010005166.1, on the reverse strand, counting down.
TTAGGCTTCGAGGAAGAGTGAGTATTGGAGGAAATACACACCAAATCACCAATGTTGAGAGAGGGAAGTGGGGCCTTTAGGACATTTAGAGCCCTGTGATTTTTCCTCATTATTTGAATTTTAGAATTGAGGAGAATTTTCTTAGCAGTATCTTTTTCAATGGATGGAATGAAACAGACTAGATGATGATATCATTGGAAAACACTCCTAGTCTGCTGCATTTAAAAACTTGTAAATTAGCTGAGGATGTTAAGGTATTTATCTTGTTTCCCTGTATCTAGGGAAGTTTTGAAATATATCCTCCAATCTTTCCTGGGGCAAGCCAGGGACAGAAATTGGTGTCACAAAACCCTTTTAGTGTCAGTGGGAGCTGTCCAGTATATATTTTATTTTAGATCCCATTCTGTAACAGACCATTTTGCTGGTTGGAGGCTCATGAAATTTAGTCATAGGAATAGAACTATTAAGAGTAGGAGCCAACCTGTTTTAGAGCCTTGTTTTGTTTTTTCATTTTTGATAGTTGTTATTATCATATATCCTTGGTTATAAATTTCTCTCTGAGTGTTTAAGACCCAGTATATAGCCAAGATTTAAACAAGTATATTTTTTGAGGGGGTGTCACTTATGGCTCTCCAAGGTGGATTTGGGGTCTGGGAGAAGCACTGTGGCTTCTTCAGCATTATTTCTGTCAGTTAGGATGAGTCCAGGTCGTGCTGACCTTGGCGTTCCCTCTGTTGGGAAGCTGAGAGGACTACCAGTCCTCAAGTTGACTCTCCTGTTTTAGATTGTACACTGATTTGTTTCTGGGTCTCCTTGTCTTCCTTATCTAGAAAGACAGGTGACACTCAAGAGAGTCAGTTTAAAACACATTAGGGTTGTCCCCTCACCTCCTGTGGCCTTTTGACATGGAAGCAGAGGCCAAAATATTAGCCTATTTTGCCCCATGGCGCTAAGTGGATTTGGGCTTTACACAGGTAGACCACACAGAAAGGAACTTGCATTAACCCTGTAGGATAGATATATCCACATTGACATCGATAATTGACCAGTAAAGCATATCTAAGTAAAGAATGGCATAACCTTCAGTCTACCTTGTCTAACCTTGAGTTTATTTATTTTGGAACAGTTTAGGTCATAATTGAAGTATGAAAGTAGGGTCATTTTAATTTTTTTATATCTCATGACTATCAGTACAGACAAAACATATTGATAGTTTTGAAAGCATTTTTAGCAATAAGGTCAAATAAATTGATCTAACCTGGAAGTCATCAGATCTGGGCTTAACAAATTCAGTATCTTCTGTTCTTTGAAAGATGCTATCAACAAAGTGAAAATAATGAGCACAGTTAAAGCAATATTCACAGATTACTGGTCTGACCAAGGACTTCTCTCCAGATCATAATGAAAAACTGCTAAAATTTAACATAATTTATGCAGTAAAGGTATGCAAGAGATCTGAACTTACACTTCACCTAGGAGGACCTCTACAAGGCAGACACGTGGAAAACCTCTGGGTATTGGTGTCATTAGATAAATGCAGGTGAGTGTGGTGGAACCTGGGTCCCAGCACCTGGAAGATGACAGCAAGAATAGCAGGGGTTCAAGGTCATCCCCCACCTAGTAAGCTTGAGACTAGCCTGGACTACACAAGACTGTTTTCAAAAATAAAATAATAAAAGCAAAAAAAAAACAAGAGAGAAATAAAACTGTAAATGGAATACAAGGAATAAGGTACCACACTTCAGAAAATGGTTAAAGTCAGAAGGAGACCTCACCAAGTGTTGACAAGGGCACAGCGGTCGAGAACTCTATGCACAAAGCACAGGAGTGTAAAATGGCACAAACTTAGGAGAGCTGCTTAGCAGTTTCTTGAAAGATAAATCTCACCTTTCCTACACAAAAGCAGTCATAAAGAAACACCAATGCCTCTCTCCATGGTTGATGTGTTTGTGTCCTGACAAAGCTTCTGGAAACTGAAAATATCTCCATCTACAATGTGCTGCACTCGCCAAAACTAATGAGCACCCCGGCTTCACAGTGCAGCACACTGGGCATCCCAGCTTAAGAAAGCCTAGGAAAAGATCAAATTCAAAACTTGTTTCTCTTTAAAAATATATTCTTTATTTGTGTGTGTGTACACCTAGACCTCTTGCTACTGCAAACAAGCACCAGATGTTTGAGCCAAGTTTAGTGTCTGGCTTTATGTGGATGCTGAGGAAATAAACCCTGAACCAATGGACTTTGAAAACAGGTACCTTTTACCACTGAGCCATCTCCACAGTCCCAAGTTTCAAGTTTGAAGTGCACATAAGTGAATAAGGTGGCTATGCTCCATCTTTGTTTATTATGCACACTCAGTGTGAAGCTTCTTGTCATTGTCATGTCACAAAACAGAATTCTTTTGTTTTTAAACATTTAAAAATTTAAAAAATCCTTCTTAGCTGTGGGTTGTTTTGATCAGGGCTGTGCTTGGGTCAGTGCCCAGGGTGACCTCCACAAGGTGACAAGGCAAGTCTCAAAGCCCAAGGCAGCTAAGCTGGCTCCATGTTGGGAAAGGGACCCTCCCTCCTTTCTGTATGAGACACAGTATGATTGTGGCTTAGCAAAACTGAGGGGCACTTACACAGAACTCGGAGGGGTCTCGGATGCAGGGCTAGTGGACAAGGGCCTTTCTGTTGCTGGAAGTAGGTGACAGCCACAAGGAAGGTGGAACGGGGACCCTGGAGACTGGATCTTGAGGACCGTCATGACCTTGGATGACATCCTAAAGCTAAATGGTCCCATTTCAATGGCCAATGCTATATAGCAAGGAACACAGCCCAGGCAGGAGCTAATCCCACAGGCTGAGGAAGACAAGGGACTCACAAGAGACCCCCAGTGTAGACTGAGCAGGATCCTCCTCACCAGCTTTGGGGACTCAGGTCCTGAAGATGCAGCTGTGCACCTGACCCTTGGAGCTTAGAAGCTAGCTGGGAACCCAGCCTCCCCATCTCGACACTGCTAAACGGTGAGGCCCTACTTGACAGTTTGAGGAACCAAGTAGAGGCTGCCAATGTCTTCTCCGTGGGTGCTCTGAGCTGGGTGCCTTGGAGGGACTTCGATAGCATTTCCAGTTTGCCATTGAGGCTCCATTTCCCACTACTTGTTTAGGTGTTCACATTGTTAGACTGATCCCAGACCCCGTGTCCACTTCAAACCACCTGCCTGTGGCCTGGGAGACTTGGAGCATAGGAATGGTGCAGTGAGTAAGGGTCTCCTATTGAGCCCAGGCTCCTCAGCGTCGTGAGCAATTTGCAAAATTTCCTAATTTTCTGGAGTTACTGTCACTGTCAGGCATGTCACAAATTCACTCCACGTTTATTCATAATGATTGATGGGGAGCTGGGAATGGTTTAGGCAGTAAAGTACTCACTGCCCAAGGATCTGAATTCAGCTCAGCAGCACCCTTGTAAAAGCTTGGTAAATATAGGTGAACACCTATATTTACAACACTGGGGAGGCAGAAATGGGGATCTCTTGAGTTTGGTGGCTATTAGTCTAGCCTAGCCAGTGAGCTCCAGATTCAGTGAAAAGGCCTTGCATCAAAAACAAGAAGATGGCTCAGTGGTTAACAGCACTTGCTTTGCAAACCTGCCAGCCTGGGCTTTAATTACCAAGCCACCCAAGGAAGCCAGATGCAGAAAGTGGTCCAAGCATCTGGTGTTGTTTAGGCCCTGGTATGCCCCCTCCCCAATAAAAAATAAATTTAAAAATAAGGTAGAGAGCAGTTGAGGAAGATACTCAACATTGACCTCTGGTCTCCACACAGAAACACACACACACACACACACACACACACACACACACACACACACACACGCCACATTTGTTGGCAACAAAATTTAAATGCATAATTACTGATGGAGTGCCTCCTCTTGTAGCAGGATGGATGAGAGAGAAGGATCCTGCCCTTAGGAATGCACCCCATAGTCTAGAGGAAGATAGGAAAGTCAGTATCCAGCTATGGAGGAGTGTGAAGCAAGGATGGTGTGTGTCCCAGGGGATGGGACACTTGAGAAGGACAGTAGGCACACTGAGCAGAGCTCTGGGAGGCAAAGGAAGAAGGATCCACATGCTGTGGTCCCACTTCACCCTGCAATACATAGTTAAAGAGACGGGGCTAAGGCAGAGTGCCAGGCTCAGGCTGAAAGTGCTGGATTCAGCTAGTCTGTAACCCTTTGACCACACATGCATTATAGCAAAGAACAGTTTGAGTTCCAGTTAGGAAACTAAAATCCACTCACTATGCCAAGTTTCTAGGGACCCAAGTGGTCCAATTTTCCCGGGCTTTGAGGTGCAGCCCTCACCCTGCGCCCTTCTGTCATCAGTGTCCCAGCAGCTGTCTCAGTGGGTCACGCTGAGCACACAGCACAAGGGAAGCACTTTGTATGTGTGGCCTCCTTCTCCTGGACACCCCATGTGGGGCATCTTGACTGCTTCCTAGTGCCTGGCCTGCTGCAGTGCTGGCAGGCTGCTGTGGAAAGGATCCCAATTGGGTGTATCTTGCTTTTTTAAAAAAAATAATAATAATAATGCTTTCCACTTTAATATAGGAACATATTGCAATTTGGTCATTTTCCCATTGCTTTTCCAGGCTTCTTAGGAGGTCCGGGTTAGAGTGAAATAGTACCCTCTCAGCAGGGTGAATGAACGGTGGATACTAATGGAGCCCAAGGGCAGCCCTTCGGTAGAGGACTACAGAACCATAGCACCCAAGGCTGCCCAGATAGCTGGTGTGAAGTCGCCAATGTCTTGGTTCACTCCCCAAAACATCTGAAGGTCCTCACAATGAGACACCTTGTTTATGTCTCTTGTTCCAAGAGTAGGAGTTGGCCTCTTATCTATGCTTAAAAAGGCAAAATGAATGAATGAATGAGAAACCAACAGGAGGCCTTGACAGTGCTGCTGAGTGCTGCCCAAGGTACAATGAACAGTGTGAGGTACTCCACTGTGGCTGAGCCTGTGTCACATACCTGGGAACAAGTAGACACTGGGCTTGGAGCCGAAGCCATAGAAGCACAAAGGGAATGGGCTGACAAGTAGGAACTGAGCAGTGACTTCCAACAAGCCACCTAGGTGGAGTCCCTTGACAGGCACAGCTGAACACAGAGTCATCTGCCAGGAGTGCTGACCTGCTAGAACCTGGCTTGAGAGCCGCAGTCTGAGGCTCAGGTCTCACCTTTGCTGCCACTAGCTGAGAAACCCCAGGAGCCTCCTCAGCTCACCCCATCAGCATCTTGAGCTTCGTGTGTAGACCTGTGGAGTCAACAGTCACACCCAATCATGTTGGAAGGCACAAAGCATAGCAGTTGCTTTGGTCAAATGTTTTGCTGAAACAAGAGCACCACACACACACCACTGAAGGCAGAAAGGGTTTCTTGTGGCTCACGCAGTCCATCCTAGGGAAGTCGTGGTGGCAGGAGCTTGAGGTCGCATTGCATCCACAGTCAGAAAGCAGAGATGTGGATGCTGGCGGTCAGCTTACTTTCTCCTTTTTACAAGTCAAGGCTCCAGCCCATGAAACGGGGCCGCCCACAGTTAGGGGGATCATCCCTTGTCAACCAAAGCGCTCTAGATTTGTGTGCTAGCTGATTTATATCCAGTTAAGTTGAAGACAGATTGGCTGTCACAGGGGCATAGTGGAGGTGGCCTTTCCCAGCATCCTTTTCAGTAGCCATACCCTGTGACCAGCCTAAAGCGTGGGTCTGTCACCCCATCCATGCTCAGGTCTCCATCCATTCACTCCTCTACCACAGGTTCAGCTTCCGCTTGTCAGTGTTAAGTGTGTCCCAGCCCTGGGAGAGGCACCACAGCCCAGCAGCTCAGCAGGCAGGAGCCCAAACTACAGGGAGCTTGCATCCACTGTGGGAGACAAGCATGCATACCTGAGGATGACACCCAGCATGCAGGGCGCCTCACCAGGGAGGAGAGGTGATAGGGTGGCCAGTAGCTTTGCCACTAAAGTGACACTGGAACCAGCCATTTGGCACAGGGGCATGTGGGTGTCATGGGGAGGGCACTCCGGGCACAGGATGGGCAAGTTCATGTCCTGGGCAGTCCAGTGCTGTGGAAAGAAAGAGCAGAGACAACCGTGGTTCTGGTGGGGCAGTGGGAGCAGCGAGGATTGGGTCAGAGAGGACATGGGAGGCTCTCTGATGGCGAAATGGAAATTCTGCCTATGAAAGACAGAAAGAGAAGACACCGGTGGGCCAAGCCAGGGGATACTAGCCCGTGCCTGTGCCCATGCCCATGCCAGGCAGGTAACTCCCAGCTCCCCCACTGCCCCACCCCAGCTCACATTGGCTTATTCTTGGTTATTCCTTCTGTCCTGGGGTCCCTTGAGTCAGGACACAGTAGTGCATCACTAAGCTGGGAGGCCCATTTTGGAAGTCGGGCCCCCAGCAGGGCCCCGCATGCTTCTCCCCAGGGCAGCAGCTTCCTACTCTCAGGAAACATCCCCAGGCAGATGCCAGGCCGCACTGAGGGCCACACAAGGAGAACACTGTGAAAAATAACACAGACAGTCAGCTGCCCCATTTTCTGTACAACACATAATTAGGTTAGATAAGAAACTAGCTGTGTCTAAGTGCTATAAATGTCTATATTAAGCTATCCTGAAAGTGCCGAGCACTTTGACATTTGAGAGTTCAGAGTAATTGAGGTATTGAAATAAAATTGCGTCTGTTATTTAAAAGGTCATTATCGTCTTCAGCTAGATATATGAGGACTATTTTCCACTCTAGTGAGCCGTTCTCTCTGGCACAATTAGTGTCGCCTGAACAGAGGCCTGCTGGGGAGACTCCCACCCAGCCACCCCCACCAGAGGCCCAAGGTAGTGACTGAGACACGCTGAGCAGGGGCGCAAGGAGACACCAGGATCCCCGGCTCCAGCTCAGGGGCATGCTGTGCAGTGCTGTCTCATCCTCACAAGCATCCTCTCCATACTGTCTCCTGAGCCCTGCAGGTGAGGAAGTTGAGGTTCACGTTGGCAACTCAGCAAATCTGGTGGGTCCAGGGAGCTCCTAGAGAGACCTATACACCCGCACTGACAGCTGTGGGCAGCCTACTGTCCTTCGTGGCATCAGTCAAGTGAAGCTCACCATCAGCCCAAGGAGAAGCCTCTTTATGTCATGAGGGGGAAAACAAGCAAACAAGACTCAGGGTGAGAGGTTACAAACATCAAGCAAGTGGCTGGAAATGCTTGAAGACCTGAACCTTTAAGAAGGGCTCCAGGGCACTCCATACCCTCATTGTTCAGCTGGCTCCTTCTGTCTCCTACCGCGCTCTGAACTTCCCTTACTTACGTTCTTGTGTTCAGATAACTCTCCCATGGGCATGATGAAAGTAATCTTTCCCAGCATAATTTTCAACACCCACCTGCTGTAACCAGCTCTCGTAGAACAAGCAGACAGACATCTGCTGGGGTGATGAAGATGAACAGTTAGACTCCTGGTTCTGAGAAAGGAGGCCAGCATGCTGAGGCCCCGTTCTGGGTGGTGGCCGCCAGGGTGAGGCCTCCGGGCCACGCCAGGCTCATCTCTGGCACAGCGCTCATGGAGATCTACAATCAAGTCTAGAATTTCAAGCTCTGCAAAAGTGGATGCGGGAATGTCTCTGTAAATACTAGACATTGTAGCTTCTCTTCAATTCTCACCTAAGCCATTTCAGCTCTCCCCACCCCTAATTCTTGAGTTACAGAAGTAGAATGCTCTTAACTACAAATTAAAACTTTAGTTTACTATGTAAGGTGGCACATAATTTTATCCCTGGCTATTGTTAATTTACTATATTACCAATTTTCTGGTCCATGGTATTACACGAATAATGTAGATGGGCCTTGAATCCATCAAACCAAGTGAAATGAGTCAGGCATGGAAAACAATACCACCATCTCCCTTACATGAGTTCTGGAGAATAAGCAGTCATAGAGACACAGAGTGGAAGAGAGGTTCCCAGGGTCTGAGGGATGGCTAATGAAAAGGGAGCTGGAGATGGGTGGTCAGGATGCTTCTACAACAGTGTGAATGTATTTAATGCCGTGGAATTGTATTCTTAAAAGTGAAAAGCGTAAGTTTTATAGTTTGTATTTTCCCACAATAAACAAATAAACATTTTTAAAATAAATAAAATAACTAGTACTCATTCCAGTGAGGTCAGTACTGCATGGTCACAGGCTGGATGACACAGGATGGGATGCAAAGTTCCACTGGGTATGTGTCTTAGGTTCCTCGGTATTCCAAGAAAGCAGTTCCAAGAGCTGTAGAGTCCAGTGTTTCTCAGAGCAGCACAGAGCTGGGCTGAATATCACACAGTGAGGTGAAATCCCTAGGGAACTTGAGACGATGTAGAATGGGGGAGGGGCAGGTCAGACTGGGGGCCAGGAGGCAGTGGGGTGTGCCTGTTTCTGTTAAGACCTAGGAAGGGCTCCAGAGTTTGGCCATTCCACAGAAACAGAACATGAAATGGGAGCTGGGATAGGACTTAGTGAAGTGTGCGCTTAGCATCTGCAAGGCCCTGGGCTCCATCCCCAGCACATTCAAAGCATGTACTGACATTAGGGAGAAATACAATATGCCAGCATCAGCCTTTGCAAAGTAAAAACAACCTGCAAACATAAACCGCCCTCACTACCTTGTTTTAGAGGGACAATTACACTTGAGGAAATAGAGTATTTTAAATTTTTTAACCTTTCATTTGCAGCACTGGAGTTAGAGCCCAGGACATCACATACTCCAGACATTAGCTGCATCAACGAGCAACAGCCCCCTTTCATTCTATTTATGAAGCAGCCTCTGCTTGTGCACAGCCTGAAACTAGACACCAAGTGTGACGGTCACATGTCTGCAGGGACCAACCCTCCCCTTCCAGCCACTCCCCTTGAATGGGAGGTGTCTAGTTAGAGCTACAACCTATGTGCTAAAACTGATTGGTCAGATATAAACCAATCAGCTGTCCCACTAACTCACCTGGGGAGGACTTAAAACTGGCTTTCCTAGAGGAAGCCGGCCCTCTTCCCCCACATGG